>JALBZB010000466.1:0-26237 GCA_038050625.1 Pythium sp. MPC-2022a | reverse complement strand
TTTCTGTCGAAGAGAGGTGGAGCTTGGGTGGCTCCGACAGGTTGAAGAGCTACTGACACAATTCGAAGCATCTAAACAAGGTCATGGTGAAGCGACACTCGGGTGGCGGATCGGTCATGGTGTGGGGCGCCTTCTCAGCAGCGGGAAAAACGCAATTGAAGTTTGTAGACGGAAATCAAAACGCCCCAAGCTACATCGACACACTACGAACCCACTTGCTGCCGTTCATCGGGGAGAAGCACGACAACAGCCATATATTTCAGCGCGACAACGCGCCGAGTCACAGAGCGGACATCACCAAGCAGTGACTCCAGCGCAACAATGTGAGCGTCATGGAGTGGCCGGCAATGTCCCCCGACTTGAATCCCATTGAGCACTTCTGGGGAATCATGACGCGTGCTGTGTACGCGCACGCACGTCAATTTAGCTCGAAGAAGGCCCTTGAACGCGCGGTTCTTAGAGCATGGGAGGATCTCGACCAACAGGTACTCCAAAATTTGCTGGATTCGATGTCTAAAAGGTGCACTGAGGTTATCAAGCGTCGGGATCATTTATAACTGACTTGTAGCAAATTTTACGTAGTCTAAGTGCACTTAAAACCAATCTGACCAAGCCATCAAAACTCCAATCTCGCCTCTGATAAGGAGTAAAGTACTTTTTGGTGTGGACGGTTGCAGATTTGACGCTCAGAGATTTTGGCATTTGTTTGCCTCTTTAAACACGTTTATTTGAGCCATCATTTGGCGCTGAAAACGCAGTAGTTTTTGAAAAATCAACAAAAATTACAGTTTCTAATCTTTTGGCGGGTACTTTATGGTTGGGAGACTCCCTCCCTATTTATATAGAGGGAGTCTCTCAACCATACAAAATGCAAGATAAAAATACACAGCTCAAACAGTTTTAGCACAAACAGTATGCACTTTAAAAGTGGCCCAGACATATTTAAGAGGAAACGGCATGTGGTGCGAGCGAGTGAAGCGACAACTGCAGCAGGAGAGGCAGGGATGGTGAGGCCGTTGCGCGATGCGCTTTCTTAGCTATCTCTGCACAATGTACTGACCTCTTCACTTTCGCTATATGTGTGTGTATGTGCACTGTAGGCTGGACACGTGCCGTACTGCTGCTGTTTCGAACGGTGCAACAGATGAAGAAGAGGACGACACGCTACACTTTCTCTCAACCAACAAGCTTTTGCAGATCATCGTATCAGACAGCAACAACAACAGCAGTAAACAGTGCACGCCAGAGAATGAAGACGAACTAGCGGCATGGGGCAGCTGAAGCAGAGGTTGGATATTGTGAATTTGACTAAAAGTAGTCAAATTCACAGTAAAATTGCTTTAAGCGCGAAGGCTTTGTCACAAAACAAATGTCAATGTTTGTTCACAATGTATACTCACAAAAACAATGCGGTCTCTTTGAAAGAAAACGTGTGTTTTTCTTTCAAAGAGACCGCATTGTTTTTGTGATAACTATTGGTTAATCAATCAGAAAGCGCACTGCCTAAAATTTAACAAATGAAGTAAGAGCGCACAAGAAAATGAGAGTGCAATTTTATTGAATTTTTGCATATTCGGATAAAAATTTATTCCGGTTACCGCAGTATGAAAACCTATGCATTTGCTCGTGCGCTACGAGCTGCAACAGCTGCAGCACGCGGCCTTCGGCAGCGTGCTCGTGGTGCCGATCATGGCACACGCCAAGAAGGTCAAGATCCAGTAAGTGATCACGACGACGTCCAGCGGCCTCCAGAGGCTGCCCAGGGAGCTCACGGCCGACAAGACGCACCCGTTTTTGTTCCTGCAGTGCCCCGAATCTGACGAGAGACTTGAAGCCATTTTCCAGCATCAGTACTGGTACGAGTCTGCTGCGTGTCCAGAAGCTGTTTGATCCTGATGATGTCCGATGATAATCGTGAATATGTTCTAATCACTCAGGCAAATAAGTATGTCAAACCACACTCACTGCGACAGTATGAGGACAGTTTGATGTCCGATCCTCAGATTACCAAGTCCTGTCCGCCACATAAGCCGAGTTAAGAAAGCATGCGACTGAGTGAAATCGGTGTCATGATTTCACGTGACGCCTTTGTAAAGAACAACCTGCTGGCAAGCAACCATAAAGACGTCACACGTACACGTGCTGGATCTAATACACGGAGCCGTATTGGCTGCGAGTATGTACACACAAACTGTGATTCATATATGATAGATATTTATTGATTCTCGTTTCTAAAACATGACTAACACCTACTCCTATTGATTTCTCTTTATCCGCTTCATTCGTCCTAAAGCTGCTTGATCGTCCCTGCTCGCGTGCGCGTCTCGATCTCCTGGCTCTTGAGCTGGATGACCTTGGATGCCGTGGCCGCGAGCTTCGTCATGGCCGCATACTGCGCCGCCGTGAGCTCGTGGGTCTTCATGTCGAGACAGCAGACCGAGCCGACCACCGTGTTGTCGGCGCTCACGATCGGGAACCCACAATAGAACTTGGCGCCGAGATGCTTGACCGGGATGTAGTTCTGGAAGCGCACGTCCGCCTCCGGGTGCGGCAGCACGAGCGGCTTGGTGTCCAGGATCGTGTGCGTGCAGAACGCGTGCGAGCGCGCCAGCTCGAGTTGCTGCAGGCTCTCGTGGTTCGCGCCGAGCACGAGCTGCGAGTCCTCGGTGATCACGGTGATGAGGCTCGCGTAGCAGTCGAGCTCGCGCGCGGCCAGCGACGCGATGATGTTGAACTCGTCCGCGTTGCCGATCTTGTCGATGTGGTTGCGCTCGATCGTCTCCAGGCGCTCGGCCTCGTTCTCCGCGATCGGCCAGTGCGGCACCGCCTCCGCCGAGTTCTCCGGGACATCGATGCCGTAGTTGCGCGACTCGGCATTTGCCAGTACGCACTGGTCCAGCGGGATCTCCTCGACCTTGAGGTACGCGTCGAGAGCGGCGTGGTACTCGCTCTCGCCGCTCGCGTCTGTGAGCTTGTTCTCAAGCGAGAACGACGAGCTGCCGGCGCGCGCCTTCTCACTCTCGTGGCCCACGAGGTGCTTGATCACAGACTTGACCGACTTCTTCTTCGACTCGGACGCGGACCGCAGCGCGTCCTGCAAGAACGCCGCCATGGTCACCGACGGCGACAGCAGGTTCGGCGGGTTAGCCAGGATCTGCGGCGCGCCGAGCGTGCGCGGCGACACCTGCGAGTAGTCGCAGCACTCGACGCACTCGAGGCAGCGACTGCACACGCGCACGGAGGTGATCTGCGAGTCGCGGGTTTCCACGTTCTGGATCGACCAGTCCTTGTCGCACACAAAGTAGCCGCACAGGTAGCAACGCTTCTTCTTCGAGAACAGGTGCAAGCTCTTGGTGCAGCAGATGCAGCGCGTGTTCTTGGCAACGAACGCCGCGCGGTCCGCGAACGTCTGCGCACCGAGACGGCGGCGTCGCACGACGTTCGGCAGCTGCGTGGCACCCTTGGCGAGGAACGTCAGGCGCGACTTCATCATGCTCGAGCTCGATCTGCCTTTGAGGTCGCCATTGATGTCGTTGTACTGGCCGTAAAAAAGCACGCGCATGACGTTCTCGTTTGGTACTTTCTCCACGAGGTACCCCGCCGTGACGTCGTGCATTTCGTCGACGCGTTCTCGGTCGTTCGCCTTGCCCGTGCGCAGCTCGTCCTTGTGCATGGAGCTGATCGTGATCGTGAAGCCGTCGCCGCTGTTGGTGCCAGTCCCCTTGCGCTTGAAGTGCTCGAGGTAGCACCACTGCTCGTTCTTGCAGAGGATGTTGGAGCGCACGAACGTGCTGGTCTTGACACTCAACTGCTCGTCCGCTTCTTGCTGCTGTTGCTGCTGCTCGGTGGTGTCTTCTGTGGCGGCAGGCACCACGCGGACGCTCGAGCCATAAATAAAGTCTTTCTTGTAGAGTCCGCGCATGACCGCGTTGTAGTCGTTCTCGGTCGCCGGCTTGAGGATGTTGACGAGCTCCGAGACGCTGCAGCGGATCTCGCCCGCCGAGAGTACCTCGTGCGCCGTGCTACGCACGATCGCCGGGTGCTCGCTGTTCTCCACCTGGCGCTGGAAGAGCGTGAACTTGTTGTTGCTCGCCTTCCACTTCCACTGGCTCACCGACAGGTCCGTGAGCGCGCGGAAGTCGATCGATGCGCTCGTGTCCGCCGCGCGCTTCCAGAGCTCCTCGTCGTGCAGCAGCACGCGCGCGCACTCGGGGCCGTGTACGTGGCCCTCGCCCGACGCGGTCGAGTAGTTGCGGCAGATAATGGTCGTGCGGGGGGCTGCCACTGGCGCTGGCGCCGTCGTGGAGCGGTGGAGCCCTGGGTGTCCATTCATCGCCGCCGCATCGAAGCTCACGGTCGAGGCGACGCTGGCCACATCCGAGTCGGCGCGGCGTGGCTTGTCCAGCGGAGACGCTTGTCGCAATTGCACCGGCATGTCGAGTGTGACTGGTGAGTGTAGCTATCGGTGATTAATTGACTGGGAACTGGATGGACCTGGATGAACAGGCAGTTGGGTCGATGGACTGATTCGTGTGTTGCGCGGCGAGTTGCAAAGTGAGGAGCTCTTAACTGTTCAGGCCAGGACGTCTGAAGGTTGAAGCCAGCAGACAGGACATCAGTCAGACGACAGGCGCGAACCGTAAACACAGCCTTGACTGGCTCACGCGCACACAGAGTCACTCGCGAGCCCCAGACAGTCGACCAACTGGGGATATGGGCTGACGCCGAAGGAAGAGGTACGTTCGCCTGCTCTTCTTCTCGGGTGTTCTTGCGTTGCGCTCGCCTTTGCCCTGAGGCTGACCGGCTGGCTCTGACGAGGCCTGGGGGGATTAGGGGCGAGGCAGAGCGAGCAGAGCAGACTGCACAGGTGGATACCAAACGAGAAAAAGGGGCTGGTTTCCTGTTGGATTTGTTGATCTCGGACCACCTGCTGCTCCAGGTGATGCGACAAAAAAGATCGCGTTAGAGAAACTGATAAAATCGCGGCCCACTCCAATCCGCGAGAGGTCAGGCGAGCTCCAGGTTGCCGCGTTAAGAGGCGTTTGAGGCCAGTGCTGGACTCTAAACTCGCGCACACATCTTTTACTCTTTTGGTCTTCACTGGACCGCACAGGCGCAAGCGTGTGTCACCAGCAACTCAAGGAAGAAGGTTGACATTTCATTGCGACTGGCGTGATGTGAGAGGGACCAGCTACAGTACTTGCATGCTTTCGTTGACTCGACTCTCCAGTCGAGGAACCAATCTGTTTTCACAATTGCCACAGCAGATCTACATGTTTGAGATGGAGCTCAGTGCAAATCTCTTTGTGAAGCGAGCCATTCAGCGAGGCGACCTGGTGGTTAACGAGTGGACATAGAGAGCGAGCGTGTTGCATGGAGATTGCTGAGTCTCAGTCTCAGGGTTTTTTGCACATCGACATTTTTTAAACAAAAACCTGCGAGAGTTTATATAAACCTGAGGGAGATGAGGTGGCAACGAACATCACCGAAGGCTTTGGACGACGACTTCAATCGCACATTCATAGTTGCCGAATGAAGGCTCAATAATTCCCTTCGTTCAACGCAAGATCCGCGACAAATATACTGATTGACTTGGGCATTGCGAACAAACGGTCAGCAGAGAATTCAGCTCAAGCGTGTGGCTCTGAAATGCTTTTACGCGCGTATGACTCCACGAACAAAGATGTCCAACATGTCGTCGGACTAAGGTATCGTGCGCGTGAATGCGATGAGCGTTGCGATCAGATCCATAATGTGCAACATTGATCAGCACCACACGACAGACTCACTCACAGGCATCATACTGTCCAGCGTTTGATAGCGCGTATGGGGTTTACTGGATGTGTCAACTTCCAGCCCCTGATGCAAACCCCACCGAGTGTAGTTCCAGGCGATAGATAGGCAGGCGGGCATCAACACGCTCTTGAAACTGCTTCCTTCCCGCAATTTACCGATGTAAAGTTGCTGCAAACAAGAACGCAGAGGAAGCCATCTGACGCCACAGCAGCTGGTGATGAAATACTCATGAAGATGCGACCTACAGAAAAGAAAGAGCGCAGCTGCAGCTCGGTGAAGTTTTAGAGTAAATGTGAGAACAAAAGCAGATCGAAGCTGGTCAACACAACACAACACAGCCGACTGTCACTATTCTCACCTGCTGCGCTCTCTGGTGGGGAGCCAAATGGTGTCGACTAAGGAGTAAGCGCGATTGCGGATGATTGCGTGGACCCGCCTGCAGCCCTGTCAAGAGAAAGTTGGCGGTAGCGAGTGAAAGCAAGGCGAGCAAGTGCAATCAGTGTCGTGAGTGCGCTTTTAAAACGCAAACCAGGGGCGTGAATGAATTCAGCGAGGACGAGCCTCACGCACGCCAAGCGAATGAGCTGCTCGTAATAGAAATGGTCCGCGAGCCCCCCCTCGCTCACCTGTCACTGTCTGACTCTCCATATTGCCCGTTTTCTGCATACAACCTGCGAAATGTTATGCAAAATCGACACACAACAAGCATAAAAGAGCCATGTTTCACGCTGAACTTTTGTGATACAGAACAGCCCCACGTTGCACCAGGAGGTCTTCAAGAGCCCTTGGGGCTTCGACTCTGATCGGAATACAGTAATTCAGACGAATCACGGATCTCTATGGGCCGTTTGATTCATATTCTGCCAACATACTAACGCTGCCTACCTAACTGTCTATACAGTTGTACAGTGTACCGGTGTTCATTCATTCAGCTGCCCCTGAAGCACTTTGACCTCGTCGACACTTCTGCAGGGCACACACGAGACCGCAGTTTACTCTTCGCCAGCGCTGCTCCTGTGGGGCGTGGATTCACTGCTGTACTGTAAGCTCTACTGAGAACCGCCAGAGCTCCGCTTCACCGGACTTTTCTTCCCTCATCCATTCATAATAACATCGAATTCGCACAGAAAAGCACACGACATGCTCCTCCTTCATGCACGCGTGCGGGTGTCGCAGTTGTGATGCCGAAAGATCCGTCATATCACCGCCATAACCATCCTATGGATGTGCAATACGAAGCCTGAAAAACTATTGGCGCTATGGTCTTCCTCGACAATCCGCACACACACACACACACACACACACTTGCATTCGGCCTGTCTGAATGCCGAACCGACAGTTTGTGGCTTCAGGCAGCCACAAATTGTGGATCATCCTGTACTACTAATGCACACAGTACTGTGTATGCGCCTTCTGTAAGAACTGAACGAGTGGTCCAGCCGCGTGCCAGCTCACGTGGCTTCATCTTCACTTCGAAACACAGCAATTCACGTGCCGAGTCATCTCAGAAAGCGCAATGCTGCGAAAACACATATCGCAACTTTCTGTCGGCGACGCGACACACAAATTGGCCCTTGGGTATGCGTGCCAAACATGAACACGCCACCGGCGTCCTCCAAATGTAAATACATTTGAACTTGTGTAGGGTGGACGTGTCGCTTCACATGAATACGCGTGAACTGTATCCACAGTCAGCAGTGAACGAGCCGGCATTGCCGACTCCTAAGAATTGGCACATAGTCTGCAAATGCTCCCATGTTCATATTTACGCCACATTGATACCATAAATGAATGCTACTACGTTTATAGTACCAAAATATTCACTATCCACTACTTACCATGGTTGGCTGTCCCTATCCGATATACAAAACCTGTCCTTTCAGCAACGCATGAGAGCCTCCCTTACGAGTTCCCAGCGGCGGTGCTGGCGCTGGGGGCGGCCTCCTGACTTTTAAGCCGCACAACCTTGGACGCGGTCTCTGCTAACCGCTTCATGGTCGCGTACTGGGACTGCGTGAGGTCGTGGGTCTTGGTATCTAAGCAGCAGACGGTGCCCACGACGGCGTTGTTCGTCATGTCCATGATTGGGAACCCGCAGTAGAACTTGATGTTGTTCTGCTTGAGCGGCCCGATGTTGGCGAAGCGCACGTCAGCCTCCGGGTGCGGCACGAGCAGTGGCTTGGAGTCCATGACCGTGTGCTGGCAGAACGTGTGGTTGCGCGGTATCTCGACCATGCGAAACGCGTCCAGGTTGGACGCCAGGATCATCTGCGAGTCCTGACCCACGATCGTCACGAGGCTCGCCATGCAGTCGAGCTCTCTTGCAGCCAGCGTGCAGATGATGTTGAGCTCGTCGGCGTTGGCCATACCCATGAGGTTGCCCTTCTCGATCGCGCTCAGACGCCTCGCCTCGTTCTCTGGGATCGGCGCATCCGGCACCATCGACTTGGGGTCCTCCGGCATCTTGAGCGGGTATGCGCGAGTGTCGTTGTTCGCGAGCACGCACTTATCGAGCGGCACGGGCGTGACCTGGAAGTACTTGTCGAGCGCCGAGATGTATTCCTTCTCATCGCTCGTGTCGTTCAGCGCCACGGGCACCACCGGGCTCTCCTCGCTCAGCCGCTGCTCCTCGTTCACCAGATGCTTGATCACCAGCTTGACCGACTCCTTCTTGAGCTCGGTCGAGTTGCGCAGTGCATTCTGCAGGAATGTTGCGAGTCCCGTGCCGGCCTTGCCGGCGTTCTTGCGATCGGGCTGGACACTGGCTTTGCCCAAACTCTGCGGAGTCACCTCGGCGTACTCGCAGCACTCGACCGACTCGAGGCAGCAGCTACAGGCGCGAATGGACGTCACGTGGCCGTGGCGGGTCTCCATCTTCTGGATCGACCAGTCCTTGTCGCACACAAAGTAGCCGCACAGGTAGCAACGCTTCTTCTTGGACAGTAGGTGCAGGATTTTGGTGCAGCAGATACAGCGCGAGTTCTTAGCCGCGAACGCCGTGCGGTCCGCGAGCTTCTGCACGCCGAGGCGGCGGCGACGTACCACCTCAGGCAGCTTGCTCACACCTTTCGCGAGCGCCACGATGCGCGACTTGGTCATGTGCACCGACGCGTTGCCCTTGATGTTGGCGTTGTCGCCGCTAAAGTTGCTGTGGAAGAGCACGCGCACGGACCGGGTCGACGGGATCCTTTCCACCGAATAGCCCGCGACAAGGTCGTGGAGCTGGTCCACGCGGCCCGAGCTATGCTGCTTAACCTTGCCAACCGTGAGCTCATTCTCGAGCAGCGAGCTGAGCGTGAGGGTGAACGCATCCTTGGTTCGGTCGCGCTGGAAGTGCTCGAGGAAGCACCACTGCTCGTTGCGCACGAAGATGTTGGAACGCGCGAACGAGCTCGTCTTGACCGTGAGCTGCTCCATCGGCACGTTGCTGGTTGTGGTACTAGCAGTTGCGCTATCGACCGGCTCGTCCTTGATCTGTGAAGCCGTTGGCGTGGTGACGTGCACGATCGAGCCGTAGATGAAATCCTTCTTGTAGAGGCCGTTCATGACCGCGTTGTAGTCGATCTCCGAGGATGACCGCAGGATATGCGCGATCTCCTCGATGCTGCAGTGGATTTCGCCGGCTGCGAGCACCTGGTAAGACGTAACAGATGAACTGGTGCTGACCGGTGCCTGGGAAGCCTCGATCTCGCGCGTGAAGAGCGTGAAATCATTCTTGCTGTCTTTCCACTTCCAGTGGCACTTGGAGAGGTCCGTGAGCTTCTGGAAGTCGACCTGGGTCTTGGCGTCGAGCGCGCGCTGCAGAAGCTGGTCGTCGTCGATTAGCACTTTGCCACCAGAAGGGCCGACGATCGGACCGTCGAAGCTGAAGGACGACGCCATGGACAGCGAACCTTCGGATGCGTCGCGGTCGAAGCTGAGCGTCGAGCGGTTCCCAGAAGTCAGGTTGCTGCCGGGACGCTCTTTCGTTGGCGCTTGCTGGACACCTTCGAAGGTACCACGTCTGGAGTTTGTGCTTGGCATGGAAGGCTGGGAGGGTTAGTACCTGGCTAGAGCACTGAAGATTGGCTCGGACTGGTTGGTTGGTGGTTTGGATGTGAGACAGCTCGGCGGTGTGGCGGCTCGGTGGTGAATTGAGAAATGAACGAGAGGAAAGGCTGGGAAGCGTGAGTTAGGAGAGCTGGGAATCAAGAGGGCTCGGTGTCTCGTCAGTCAGACTCACTCACTGGCTGGCTGACTGGCCGGTCATCCATCCACCCTCCCCTAATTAGAGGACTGACGCCAGGTGGGGTTTAACAAATGGAGGCAGGCGGCGCAATTGACACCTGACGCTGTCGTCAAACCATCAGCCATCAGTGGATCAGAGCATTGAGGAGGCTTCGCTATGTTATTGCGATGGAAGATCGACTCGATGCATAGAACGCCGCCAAGTGTCCCCCTGGCTTTTGCACTCCGCTGGAATGAAATCCCTGGAAAAGGTCTCAGGATGCAATGTCAGCGCCATCTGGTTGGTCTTATAATGTGCGGGACAAATCGTATCGGATAAGAAAAGTCTCGCAAAGCGTTCACTATCGATTAAACTTCAAGGAGAGGGGATTCATACCGGATTGCACAGGAGGGGGTGAGCGTTAAGCAACGCGAAAAAGCATTGATTGCTGAGATGGTGGACTGGGAATCGGAGATTTATTCAAGAACTTCGGTGGTATTCTGTTTAGGTAGTCTTGCGATTTTTCCTCCCGCAAGTTCGATATACTCTAGACTTTCATACTTCATCCATTGTCTCTCGAATGGAATTCTTGGGTATTCCGATTGTTTGTGCGGCTCCTTGAATATGTTGTATTTTATTTATTTGAGTATCGCTTGAAGTACCGTTGCGCATTTTCTAAACTACTACGCGCTCGCGTTTGCGCCTTTGCCGCCCAGTCATTTCTATAGTTTCTTCCAGCATTTGGCAGTCTGTTTAACATCCTAGTGCTGTCAATCGTCAATTGAAAAGTTTTCACCACTTTGAAGAAGAGCGGAATGAGATCCTTCTTCGCTATTCGCGCTCTAAATTGGACTGGCGCGAGAGAAAGGGAGCAGTGGCTGAACCTGGATCACGATCGAATCAATAAAAACGCATAGAGCATGGAAGGAGGAATCTCTATGATCGAACGTGAGTGATCGAGCGAGCGTGGTGTCGTTGCCACTGCGCTTGTTGACGTGCGCTGTGCTACGCATGCTAATCGACCCGTTTTCATTCGCTCAATGGGACGCTCTGATTGCCATCAAATGCACAATGTGTAAGCAAGCGCGCAAAGTTACTGCCAACTTGTTGGCGCGATATCTGAATGTTCATTTGATCCCACCGCACAGGTCCATTTTGACCCCCACCGAGGGAGGGATGGCGCGCTGTACTGTCCAACCAACACGAGATTCCTGACTGCCTGACTGACTGTGTTTACAATTTGCCGCGGAGTTGTGCGCAAGCGTCGTCCGCACGTGTGAGTGTATGGGTGCAAATGCGTGCAATTGTGCGCGAGCGATTGTTTGATTGTGGATGGTAAAGTTGTCGTTTTGATAATATGCGCAAGCAACAGCACTGACTCAAAATGTGCACGCTCAAACATGGACATTTACGATCACCCGCCTGACAAGATCTTTGACCATCTGGATGGACAAACTCTATGCAAAAGCGTCACATGTCGGGCTCACATGCCGGTCTCACCAATGTAACCTGGTGTCGTGTTTGTCAACCCAATGCCAACCAAACCAGCAAAGCGCTTGTTTACGACCAATTCATCTGTTGCTGGTTGCGCTCTTCTCGCCAGTCATTCATACTTTCTCCGTGTCAATGGATCAGCCATTTTTGGCCTTTTGATCAGCGAGCTCACCCGCTGCGTTGCAAATGCTGGCTGCTGACAGACTGTGAATGAATGAGTTCCCAGCGGACCGGATCCGGTGCTGTTTTGCTTGTTTTGTTATGCCTCCTCCGGTCAGTTCAGATGTTCAGATAGAGATTTGTGTAGTTTTTTCTGTCCGTTCCAGTTCTTATTCCTGTGAGCCTAGCGTGCCTTGCGCGCACGTATGGGAGAGTTCAAGGAAAGCGAAAGCTGCCTCACCATTATGCCAGCCAGCCAGCCTACGAGTCCACTTTCCACACACCCCATACCAACCAACAACCAAAGCGGTTTGCGTTCGACAGGCGAACCGACGAGTCTATGTTCAAAAGCATTCTTTGCAAATTACGGAGTAGTAAATCGTATTGAAATCATTTCTTTCTTGTGCTTGATGACCACATTCGATGCATATCGTTTCAGTGTCTGAGTGGGCTGGTTCCTCATGCGGTTAGCGCGATCGTATGTGAGCAACCAGTACGTTTTTCCATATCAAGTTTTGACAATATGGAAAGTTAAACTCAAAATTCGAATCCATAATCATTTTCGAACGATTGATGACCTCGACTTGAAGTGAGAAACAGCCAAACATTGATACTTGAGCGGGTGTTGATCCCCACATGCTTTTCGCCAGGTCTTTACATCTAGTCAACTTCTCAAACTCGCATGACAATTTCCATGAGTGCTTGAAGTAAGAAGTAAACCATGGATCAAGTTTGCTTGTTTTCTTCTACCTGTCATGCGTGCACTCGCATGGATAGACTGTATTCTCTCTCTCTCTCTCTCTCTCTCTCCTTCCCCCCTCTCCCCATTAGCGCAGACTGCGGCTCGGCGGCGGCTGCTCTTGGCGGTCGAGCACATCCAGACAGAACTCCGACACGCGCGCATCCACCAGGAGCTTCTGGATCAGCTGACGCACCTGGAGGTCCGACGATGTGATGCACGCGCAGAGCGCAGGGAAGAGCTCCAGCACGCGTCGAGGGCTCATTCCGACTTCTGAGGAGCTCACCAGCAGGATCACCACGCGCTCGCGAGCTGCTGTGAATGCCTCGTCCTCTTTTGTAGTAGTGATAGTAGTAGTTCCTTCAGTAGTACTTGGTGTTGTAGGATCTTGTGCGTTTTCTATCGATGCAAACGCATGCAGCGCGGTCGAGCTGCAGTTGACGAGCTTCAGCTGCGCCAGCTTGGACAGGTCATCATCCCCTTTCTGGATGCTCAGCGTCGCCAGCTGACGCACGCAGCACTTGATAAACTGTTTGTTGTGCCGTGTCGCGTCAACGCCCGAGCAGAGCAGCCCCATGAGCTCGCTCGAGAACTCGGTGTACTGGTGTCCTGCCTCATCCTTGATCTCGCTGTTGTTGCTGAGTAGCGCGATCACCGAGTCGACCATGCACTCGAGCACGCTCAGCACCAGCACTTCGTCTTCCTCGTTCTGCACGTACGATGGCAACGTGCCGCTCCCAGGTTTCAGGAACAGGTTGATCGTCGCCAGCAGCGGCTTCCAGCACGATTGTTTCAAGCGCACGGCTGCAAGACCGTGGGACACAAGTACGAGCAGTACCCGCAATGCGTGCTTCCAGAGCTGGGATGCCGCTTTCTGGGACGCAGACTGCGGTTTGCTCGGCAACGGTGACAAGTCTGCATTTTTCTCCTCTAGCTGGTCTTGGCTCTCTGCTTTCAAAAACGGCTGGATGCAAAACAGCACTTCCAGGAACCGCTCACCTCTGGCTTCAGAAGATACGCTCGCGTAGAGCTTTGCGAGCGACGTGAGCGCGTGGCGTGTGAAGAACACTAAATTGAGCGTTGACGACACTGTCACGTACTTGACCAGCTGGTCAAGTAGCTTTGTGTGCACCTCCGGGTGGGACGAGAACGAACCGCACTCTTCAAACGCATTGAGCACGCGTGATTGCAGACTGTTGGTCGTGATGTTGGCGATCGTCGCTTTGCCGCCTTCAATGTCGCTGTGCAGTACGTGGCGCATGAGCAGCACTTCAAAGAGATCGAGCAGTCTTCCGACGTTGTGCATTTCCTTGAACTCGTGGTCCTTCGCTTGTGTGTACAGCGTCACGAGCACCGACACGACCGCGCTTGCGATCTCCTGCTCTTCATCTTCTTTCCACACTGCCGCTGCAGTCGAATCTGTCGGCTTGCATCGGTCATTACAAAGTCGCAGCAACTGATTGAACGCTTCTTCCCACAAAATCGGATCGCGGAACAGCGGAGACACGGCATGCGGTCGCTTCGAGCCCGGCGGCGGCGCTGTTGCTGCTGCTAATGAGCCATTTGACGATGCGGCGACCAATGCGCCGCCAACCACACGCATCCCAGCTCCTGCTCGTACCGGTTGAGACTGCGCGATCTGATCAAAGTCGCCAGACGACGAGACCTGCAAGAGCGTCTGCAAAGTGTTCACAGACGCAAGCACCACTTCTTTCGACATGCCGCTCTCCGCGTTGTGCGCCACGTGCTTGAGCAGCTGACGCCAAACGCCCGAGAACCACGCGGCGTGCGCCAAGAGGTACTGCCAGTTTGTCTGGAGCACGCGACTGATGCCCGTGAGCATGAGTACGCGCGACTCGTCCCACTGCTTCTCGACATTGTCGCGCGAGTGGTGCATCACGTACCCACCAGAAGACTTGGAGGTCTCTGCAGTCGCAGCATTGGAAACTTTGCCCTGGTTCAGCTTACCTGCTAATGGGAGCACGGTCTCGTCGATAAACATCTGCCACTCTTTCAGTTCAAACTGCGCGCCGTACGTGACCGCAGTGCCAAAGAGTGTGTTGATCGCCGAGTTGCGCACTTCCGTGCGGTCGTCCAGCGCAACATACGAGAGTTCGCCGAACGCGCAGATCCAGTGCGCACCACCATTACTTTGCTGCTGCTGTTGTTGTGTGCGAGCTTTCTGCTTGCCAATGATGTCGGCGACGCTCCAAAGCTCGTTCACGGCCGTCAGACTGATGTTCACGTCCTTCGCGCAGCACGCGAACCGCCCGATGCACTTGACGCAGTTTGGCAGATACTCCTTCGGGATCGCCACGAGCAAATCGTCCACGATCACGCGCAAACTCTTGAACGCGATCACCTGGGTCTTCGCATCGCCGATCTCGCCTGCTTCCTGAATTGCGCCGAGCACGAGCGGCCAGCCAGTGTTCACCAAGTGCCCGCACGCATTCAGCAAATCCAGGATCCCCACCAGCGCGCGGTCTTTCATGTCGGATCGCATGAGCTTCGACAACGGCACGAAAAGCTCTTGCTGGTCAAACACGTGCGGCAACGGCGGGTTTTCGCGCGCGTACGCCTCAATCTCTGCGAGATTCCCCTGGCTCGGCGCTTTCGATGTCGGCGACAGACTGTTGACTGCGTTTGTGAGCGCATTCTGCATCAGCTGAAAGATGTTGTCGGTCGTAAACACTTGAAATTGGTGCAATTGAGGGAACTGAGCTGAAGACGAAGTCGAATGCGGTGGTGGAACGCACGTGCTCATGAGCATCAGTTCCTTCATGACTTCTTCAAAGCACCGCTTGCTGCTCGACGCGAGCTGTGTCAGCATGCGGAGCGCAAAGCACGGCATGAATGTTCCAGAGCCGGTAAGCCCCACGCCGAGGTAGTTCTGGTAGATTTTCATGTGGTGGCTGTTCGGAAGCGCAGGCAGATCAGCAGCAGTGCCGCCCGTATCATTCGAGCCGCCACTGATAAGAGAACCAGATCCCAAGGCTGCAGCAGCAGATCGGTTGAAGCTCGAGTCTTCACGCACTGGAAGTGGTAAGCCGACTTGGTCCCAGCAGACTTTCCGCACGGCGCCGAGCAGCTTGCGCAGCGCACTGCTGCTGAGCTTGAGCGCATCGCGAAAGAACTCGACGATCGAGTTGCCGAGCATTACGAGCTGCTGCTCGACGTCTTCGTCCTCAACTCGGAACGCGCTGATGCGGTAATTCTTGGTCGGAATCTTGTTCTGTCCACCTTTCAACTTGGAATCTGTCAACCCGACAACAATCTCGAAACCTTCGAGAAGCGCGCACCACTCAAGTTCGGTCAGCTCTTCTTCCATGATGTGCGCGGCGCCGAAGAGTGCCTTCATCGCGTGCACTTCCCTCCACGTGATGATCACGATGCAGCTCTCGCCTTCATCACCCATTCCGTCGTCCAGCTGATCAACTGAGCCTGCTGTCCCTGATCCGATGGACACCGCCTTCGTGTTACTCTTGATGCTGTCTGGTAGTGGAAACGAGAACGCACACAGCGCTTTCAAACACGAGATCACCACGTCATCCATCTTCTTGGAGCTCTCCTCCATCGAAATCTGGCTTTCCAGGTTAGATCGCAGACGCGATGCGATCGTCGCCAACACGTGATACGACTTGAGCGACATGGTGATGAGCTCCACTTCTCGACAATGGCGCATCATGCAGTTCGACGAGTTGATCACGTACGGCGCGATCGTGCTCACGCACTTGTTGCAGAGCGCATCGCTCTGTACGGGGTCGTCAGTGGTCCTCGAGAGATCAAAGATCGACGCGACCAAGTTGCTCTGGCACGTGAGAGCGACGCGGATCGCACTGAAGAACTGCTGCAGCGCCGGCGTGTCCTGCTCATTCAGCAGCTCGAGTCCCGAGCGCGGCGACGCAAGCGAATCGTTACCGAGCGATCGGAAATCCACAGGTGGCGATGTCGTGATCACCGACGAGATCGTCCGCGAGATATTGAGTACGATCGGGTCTGGATACTGCGTGATCGCTGCGATCATGCTTGGCTCGAGACACACGCGGTTGAGCACTTCGAGCGATAGCAGGACGGGCCACGTGACAAAGCTCACGCTACCATTAGCCCCACCCGAGGCGCCACCACTGGACGCGTTGATATTGTGCGAGCTTGAGCCCGAATGACTCAGGAAAGTTTTCACATCCTGCGCTGTGATCTTTGCGTGGCTGGGCGACTTAGAGCTCCCCGGCAAGTAGTATGCGCCAGTGGCGACAATCTCAAGAAGTCCACGGACGATCACCGTACACTCGTCGACCAGGATGTCACTAAAGTTGCAGAGCACGATGCTCGCGAGTCGCATGACGCGCACCAGCAGCGGGAAGAACGGGCCGGCTGAGCTGTTGTTGCTGCTGCTACTGCTCGAGTTGCTGGACGACCCGAGTGTAAGCCCGCTCGAACCACTGGACGTGAAGTGTTTGTCGATGCAGCCCATCTCAAGCGCGGTTTGGATGAGTGAGCACACGTGTTGCTTGAGCACAGCGTTGAATTCAGCGTCGTCTCGAAAGAGTCGGTGGTGGCTGCTCAAAATCGTCTCGAGCAGCTCGACGCCCAGCGCCGCGCTCATCGGGGACGTCGCTGTGCGTTTGAGCCACACGCCGCTCTCTTCACGACTCATGAAGCAGAGCTCCTGGAACACGAGCACGCCCACGTGCTTGGCCTCGGGACTCTTGTGCACCTTACCGAACGCAAGCGACACCACCTGGCGGATCGTCATCGCCGCCGTGTTGCCCACGACCGAGTTCGCGCCGCTGCTCGCGCCGTGCAGGTGGATGCAGATCCAGATCGCCTGCATCACCAAGTCCTCATTGCCTACGAGTGCGTTCTCAGCCTCAGCAGCAGTTGCAGTATTAGTAGTACTACCACTGCTTGATGCAGACTGGTTTCCTACGTAGCAACGCAGTACATAAATGGCTCGGGTCAGTGACAACACGTACGTACCATATATCACATGCACGAATACAAAGCCAGAACACTACCATTCTGATGCAGGGTGAGTCCACTAAGCGGTCCACTCCTCGAAGCGCCACCGCTGCTTGTACGCTCGTCTGTCGTTGTTGTCGTCTTCTCCTCGTAGCCGAGCGTGACGAGCTGCAGCAGCGTCTGCAGCAGCTTGACCTGCACGTCGCCATGCGAGTTCTTCTCCGCCTGGATCTGCAACACGCGCAGGATACTTCCGACACTCGACTGCTCGATTGCGTCCCAGCTCACGAGCCGCTGGATGCTCACGAGCGCCAGGATGATGATCTTGTGCGACGCGTTCGTGTGGTTGCACGCGAGCAGGAAGGGCCGCAGGATGCTCTCGCTCTTGAAGAGCGGGTGGCCTGGACCCGGTGGCGCACCCTCGACGCGCAGCACGGCCGCGTACTGGTTCTGCAGGTACGGTAGTGCCTCGGCGGCCTTGTCGATCGCCTCGCGCACCACCGGGTACTTCTTCTTCGTCTCGCCGCGCAGCGCCTGCAGGTCATCCGAGATGAGTCGCAGGAAGTCCATCGCACCTCACGAGCAGCAGGATCAGCTGCAACAGTGTTAGCTGGTGCGTGTGTGCACGTGTGCTGTTGATGTGGCCCTCGTAGAGAGATATCGAGGAGACAGGAGAATCGATCGATCGAGTCTGGCGGCTTCTCTTCACTTCACTTCCACGACGCTCGCATTAATCCAAGGGGAAAGGAAGACGCGAAGCCGCACTTAGTCGAGTTGGTGTTGTGAAGCACCGCATTCACCTTTTTAGGTACGAACTCAAAGGTTTGAAGTCGTACTTAGCTGTGCGGTGGCACCGTCTGACTTATTACGTACGGATTCGTATAAAATGTTTTATAAAGTAGACAAAGTGCTTTGCTCATGGCTGTCAAAAACGCAGAGAGAGCAGGACCTCTCAAACAAACGGTCCCAGTTTTTGACAATCAAAAGTCCCCAAAGCAAGTGCTCTGAGTGTTGCAGTCGAAGTCGATGCCAGAAGCCTCGTTCTGTGGACTAACAGTCGTTTTGAGTCTAGAAAATAACGAGCACACGCATCCATCGAGCAAGGGCACTTGCATTACCGTAATGCCATCACCAATCTCTGTGGCACACCATGAACACACCACTCGCAGGCACATTGCGTACATCAGTGGCTTCGGTTCACATGTCAGTTCGTGTGTTCACGCTGCTGTTGATGATCTTACATGGAATCAACCGAATAACGGTATTGAAGATGACTGATTGTGGCGAGATAGCAACGGCGCGCTAACCACCATTTAATCAAGGGGCCAAAAGAAGTGATCCCTTGGTGAAATGGCAAAGTGAACTATTAAGACGTGGTAGCCAGACCCCACCCCACGCCTTCTTGTCTTACTGCTTCCCCAAGTGTGAGTCAGAGCGAAGCATCTGTTTTGCAGCAACGAGCTATCAATTGCGAAGGCGTTTCATGCGCTTCTACGGTCCAGAGACGCTGAACTGCGCGCTTGAACACAGGAGTACAACAGTGGACGCAGTGCTTTAGGCGCTGACCATTGACCATTGGGGCTATTCGGTTGGTCTTGGGCAACTTGGGCGGCGCAGCGTCGACACCAAAGACCACGCACTCACTTCAAGCACAAAGTTCATCACTGTTCCTTCTTATCAGCAAACAAATACTTTTATATGTACCATAAACACGCATGCTTGACTTTGTAATGATGACAAGAATACTTCTGACAAGTGTAAATATGAGGTTTAAGAAGCTGATTTATCATTATGGAAGGCGAGCTAAACTGGACGTTTTTGACGCAAGCTCCAAACTGAACCCATAACCGGTTTCTGCAATCAGGACGCGCGTTGTCCACCGAGAGGCATCGGCTCATTGGCTCATTGGCTTTCAGATCTTCGCCTCCGTCCAGTTCGGCGCGTGGCTCTGAGGAGACCCACTTGCCATTTCGTCATCTTCTCACCCAGTTCCTTATCACTCGACGATGTAGCAGGGGAACCTCAAGCCACTGACCCAAAGTCCACCAAAACCTTCTTTGGAGCTTCTCACTCACGCGTACGTAATCGTTTGCTACGCTACGCGCTCACACAAAGTTCTGACCGTTTTGACTGGTGTACGCAAGAAAAGCTCCAGAGAAATCACTCGCACATGCTCTCAGTATCCGCCCCCTTTTTGTAATTTTGTGCTTCGGAAACCTCGACGAAGCTATATCTGTACGGCAGGGAGGTTCCTGTTAAGTTGTCACCCGCCCCTCGGTTGTCGAGTTGTCTGGGGCTATTGGTGAAACGGAATGATGGTTGTTTGCCATTAGATGATGGTGAGCTGTTGGCGCCAAGTTACCTCTTGTTGAGTGGTGTTATTTGTTGCAGCAGCTACGGGCCAGAGGCTGCGGTGATGGGGATGGGGAAATGGTCTCAGAGACGTTCGGTTCTCGCTGCTCCTTCCTCGATCTTCAAATGCATCCAAGTGGCTCTTTTTACTAGTCATTCCTCACTCCACGAAAGCCCCTGGCCAGAAAGGCTCAATGCAGCCAGCCAAACGCCAGCGCCACCGTCTCTTCCTTTTCTCCCTCACTTTGGAATTGGCTTTCTTTCGAGACAGCACTCGCGCCGTCAGCACCAAGTCATCATGTCGACTGTGATGAACAATGGTTTCGGGTTCAGCCGCTTCATGATCCAGAATTTCAGCCAAGTCGCCCAACAGAGTGCCGTGAAGACCGCCGAGCTCTCGCCCGAGGCCATGTCACGCCGATCCACCGCTGACGACAACGACGAGGAAGACCTGGGATCTCAAGTCGAAGAGGAGCAGCACCAGCACCACCAGCCGCGAACCACCCAGCTTTCCTACGAGCGAGTCGCGCACATCGCGTTCCAGGCGGCGAATCGCATCAACTGGCGCCAGCTGCGCAACAGCACATCCCTCTGGGACGAGAAGAAGAGACTCAGCGCGAGCAGCAACTTCGCGATCTACACGCGCCAGAGCCGCGGGATGCACTACATCATGGCAGTTGGCTCGGTCTCCTGCTCAGTCTCGGAGCTCCGCAGTATCTTGCGACCCACGACGGACGCAAAGTTCACCGCCGCGATGACAGAACTCTACGGCGACGCGTTCGTGCGGGGCTTGATTATGCACCGCTCCAGGTCAAGCAGTGTGAGTAGCAATAGCAATTTCCCAACTGGGAGTCGGAGCTCGACCATGACCAACACCGAAGGCACCCAGTCGTCCCATCGGGCAGTGGACAACAGCAACAACGCCAATGCCAATACCAACTCTGGGTTCATGGCCAAGACCGCGACGTTCGCCAAGGCACACGTGTTTGCCAAGTCACAGCAGTGGTCGTTCCTCGAGTGCTATCAAGAAACCTCAGATCAGAGCGGCTTCACAGTCACCATGTCGTCATTGAGTCCGTTCTTCGATATCCTGGGAAGACCAAGGGCAAGCACGAAGACCAGTGGAGGACTCCTGAGCCCAGCAATCGAGCAGCTCCAGGGGATCACCGCCGCGTACTCGGTGTTCACAGACCCTGACCAGCCGAACGGCGAACTCCAAGTGACGTTCTACTCCAAGTTCGCCGAGGACTGCACGTCGTTCAGTCCGCTCAAGCGCCACGTGTTCAAGCTCACACTCAAGTCCCACTTGATGATGATGGCGCGTGCGACGACGCGGCTGCCGATCATCGTGCGCCGCAAGCGCCTCGAGGTGCTTTCGCCGACCGACACGAAGGCGTTTACGCTCTCGAACCCGCTCTGCATCTGCTGTACCGCGACGCTGCACCTGTTCCGAGCCAAGACCCGGTGTCACTTGTGCGGCTACTTTGTGTGCGACAAGTGCTCGATCGAGCAGGAGGTCGAGGTCGAGAACCCACAGGCGCCGATCGTGCTCACGCGCGTGTGTCAGCCGTGCATTCGACGGGTGGACGAGGCCATCTACGAGCGCGTCTCCGTAGCAGCAGATAGTACTGTTGTGAACGCAGATCTACGAGCTTCGTCAGCCCAAGTGGTGCGCGTGAAGACGTCGTCCATGGCGGACTTGCTGGACCACATCTTCCACGCGGGACCCGAGGGTAAGAGACAGGCGGTCATGTCGGTCATCAAGTACGTACTCGACGACGACAAGAGCAAGACAAACAAAACAAACAATAACAGTAGAAAGAAGCGCACGTCGTCGCTCTCGTCTCATTCGCCACGGGCGCCTCCCGTGTCGTCCTTCAACAACGACTCGTTCGCGCACACGGACCCAAAGTCCGAGAAAGACTATTTAAGAGCGCTGCAGACGCACCTCACGGTGAACCACCTCACCACGAACCACGACCACGACCGGGAAGACACGAAGAGCTTCTACATCTACGTGCCAACAGACGACGAAGGCGACTTCACTGACACTAGCGGCAACAACCAGAGCAACACGAGCACTCTCAGCCAGACCAAACAGTACAAGAGCCATCACGAATACCGGCACGTTGTGACCTCTTCGTCATCCTCTCCTTGCTGTTCGCAGCTACAGCTTCGAGGCTACCCAGTGCCCAGCAACGAAGCCCATCGGTCGAAGATGGCGCACAGACACCAGCGGCTCGCTTCGACAGCAGCTGAAGACGTGTCGTCGCTCGAGATCATCTGCTCCATCGCGTGCAAGGAGCTTGCGTGTGCCGTCGCGATGATCACCGTGGTCGAGAGCGACCTGGCCCACGTTGTGGCAACCAACAGCGAGGTCTATCGGAACGCCGTCGTACCGAGAGCCGAGTCTTTCTGCGCGTACACGATCATGAGCGACGAGCCGCTGGTGGTCGCACGTCCCAAACAGGATGAGCGCTTCCGCGACTTTGAGATCGTGCAGCAGGGGTTGAGTTTCTACTGGGGGTTCCCGCTCACGAGCCAGGATGGATCGGTCATCGGCACGCTCTGCTGCGGCGACTTTGCCTCGAAGGACGAGGTCTCGAAAGCGCAGCTTGACGCGATGACCAAGTTGGCGGCGACGGCGTCCAGGGTGATGCAGCTGCGAATCAAAGACGTGTACAAACGGTTGTGAGTTGGGTTTGAAAAGTCAATAAAATATATCGCTTTGGTCTGAAAACCATTTTCAAAACTGTACTTTGTTAGTGTAGATAATCAGAAAACTAGTTTTTGTGGGTTTTATGATGGAGCCTTGTTTTCGTGTGGTTTTTGTGATGGACCAAAGCATTGCAAAAATACAAAACCAATTAGCTAAGTACGTGTTTAAGACAAAGCGGTTTTAATCATAAAAAGTATTTGTAGGACAGTCCTAAAAGTAGCTCCTAGACTCGGAGATTCAGGAAAGTCAAAGCCTCGAACTCCCCGAAGGTGTCGGCTTCTTGTCCTTGGTGCCTCTTGTCAGTTCTTGTTGCTTGGTGCTTGCTGTTGAAATTCCGTCCGCGTCGGTCTGGAAATTTCGTGTTGAGATAGTCCACACCACGTCTTCGCCAGCACCATTGTCCTGGAGCTGATCTAAATCCTCCGTTACTTAATAATTTTCTCGTATAAAACCTTTAAACGATGATTATCGGTCAGCCTCCTATTATTAAAATAGACCAAAATAAAACGTTCCAAGGTCGCAGGTTGAAAAGGCTTACTTTGTGAAAACTTCGAACGCTACATTTCTAACCCTGGCCCTACTGGGAGGTAGCGCTCGATCCATTTTCTTTTTACGACTGTTTCGTGAGATGAGAGTTGGAATCCTTTAGCGGTGACACCCCTTCCCGTACTGTTCTACCCACGAATTGTCCTAGTATTGTATTTTTAGGGCGAAGATAAATTTCTGATCTTGACCTCAGTATATATTTTTCTTGATTTTGTATGGAAATATTTTGAATCTTGAAAATACTTTTATATCGAACGTTGAACTTTGATACAGGATGCCCTGCTCTGGCACTCGTGCCGTGCATGCGGCGTCGGGCAGCATTCTTCAAAGCAGCGGCAGCATGCCAAGGTCAGTCAACTACGCCATGTGGGCGCTTGCAGAGACGATCGTCAAAACTGGTGCACGCATGTGTGATGTAGCGCGCGCTTTCAAGTGCGCATTGAGAGCATATTTACCAATGGAGAATTCGGCTATTTTGGGGCCAATAGCCCAACAAATAGCCCAAATCGTCCTGTAGAAGACGGTCTATTATTCCCCAAATCTTTTTTTGTGTGGTTATTTTAGCCCAGCGGGGCTATTGGGCTAAAAGTAGACAGCCAATCACACGTGACCTAAAATAGACATCCAATCAGATGGGTTCCCAGCCTGAAATGTGCCAATGCACCGGCTGGCGACTTTTCACACCTCCTGTTCAGCACATTCACCACGAAACAAAACACCAACATGCAGAGGCTTCGCTTATTCCTACTGGATGAAGATGACGAAGAAGTGTACGACGATTCCGCTTTGTTCCATGGCTCGCGCTCTCCTCCCCCAAGCGAGTTTGTGTGTACCGAGCTCCAAACGTTAATCGAGGGTTCAACAAAGCTACAAATCGCATATGTGCTGACTACTTTGCTCCTGATCGCATTTTCAAGGAAGTGGCTTCCCAGCACCGATTTTACATGCCCACCTTTCTCTTCGTACACGTTCTGCAGGCTGTGAAAGAGTACGACACTTTTTCTCTCAGAAAATAATGCAGCAGGAACATGGAGTGCTTCAGCTTTTCAGAATGTAACAGCTGCACTGCGTTGCCTTACATATGGCGATCCGATGAATTGTGTGGACGAGTATGTGCGACTACCAGCCAGTACGACGTGACTGTGCGTCAAGCACTTTTGCGCGGCGATAACTGACTTGTACGGTGACCAGTACTTGTGCCTTCCAACAGCTGAAAAAGCCCGATCTACGATCTTGTAAAACGCGCGTCGTGGCTTTCCAGGTATTTGTGTGTTCAAAAGAACCTGATATATACTTCTCAAACTTACGTTTCTCACAAATATGCTGGTTACATTGCAGGAATGCTAGGAAGCATCGGTTGTACGCATTGACCATGGAAAAACTGTCCGACCGCCTCCTGTGGAATATACAGAGGCAATGACAAGTACCCAACAGTGATCCTAGAGGCGATGGCAGATCAAGACCTCTACATATGGCACACATTTTTCGGAATGCCAGGGAGTTGCAACGACATCAACGTCCTTGACAACTCCCCATTGTTACAGCAAGTGGCAAGTGGTGCTTTTTCTCTGGTGTTGGAGTACATCATCAACGGCACGAGGCGCACAAAACCGTACTTTTTGACCGACGGCATTTATCCTGAGTTGTCCATCTTTGTGAAGCCAGTCTTCCAACCACTTTCAGACAAAAAGAAACGATTTACAAAACATCAAGAAACAGCGCAAAATGGCATCAAGAGAGCATTTAGGGTTCTGCAAATCAAGTGGAACATCTCGTCGACACCATGTAAGTACTGCTGATAATGTATTAATTGACAAAGTTGTAGTGTTTTCACTTTGCATTTGCGCAATTTCTATTTAGCAAAGCTCTGGTACAAGGATGAGATGACTGCGGTGATGAAGTGCTGGATCATCGTGCACAACATGACTATTGACGAGGTGATGCGTGGTGGCTATGTCGATGAAGTTGTCGACACCATGCGGGGTGTTGATACTGGAGCCAATCCCAACTATTCAGTCAACTTTGTAGATGAAAAAGTTCAACTACGAGGAGTTGTCTGCTAGCGACCTCACCCTTGCAACACACGTTAAGGTTGACACTTTGCTCGAGGCGCTTGATTACAACCTGAACAAACGAGAGCATCGACTTTTAAAGTCCGATCTGATCGAGCACATTTGGAATAAGGAACTTATGCTTCGAATACAATTACCAAAAACCCAGTATATGAAATGAATGCGTTTGAAGATGAATTAAACAAGTGCCTCGCTCTCACTATTCTCTTCGCCTTTTTCTTCCGCTATGCCAATTGATTCTTGATTCTGGTTACCAGTTCCACTTGGAAAAACTGAAGCCGCTTTATCTACAGAAAAAACGCGCATTTGCATCATCTTGTTGAACTCTACCTTCGCTAGATCGTCGTCAGGTAGTGCTGCGAAGAAGAGGATCGTGCTTTTTTCTTGCATGGCGGATCGAAGAATAGATCTCCGTTCCTTTGCTGTAACAGCCATCTCACTTTCAGTTCTCGCTTTCTTTTGTGCTGCTTTCTTTCTGATCACCCTTCCGTTCTCCTGGATATGACGTTTCATCCCCGCATTCAACGCCGACGGTGGTGTCGTCGCTTCCACAGTATCGACACCTCCGTTCCATTTTGCAAAGTTTTGCATCAAATTCCAAGCAGCAGTGTATTTCAACTCTTCATTTCACGAGCTGTTTGCGCAGAGCAGTCTGTGTGTTTTCTTTATTTGAGTATAGACCAAACAGATACGCAATAATCACATCGAGCGAATTGTCTTCTGTCCTTGTGTGACTTGAAATAAATTCGGTCATCTTACCTTCATGTAATCTTCTCGCTGTAGTCAGATACTGGCGACACCAAAACGCTCTTGTGAAGCGCCTGGAACTTTCCTGCCGCGCGAGATAAGTCACTCCAGTTATTACGAAACCCCTCGCACGAACGCTCGCTTCCTGTTTCAGCAGCAAAGCACTACTATACGCGAGCCCAAAATTGATTCTTTGTCTGCTCGTCTCAGCGGATCCTCAGACACTGCTATCCAGCATTTAGCTAGCGCAGTGTCTTCGTGTTTGCTTCACTTGCCGCCTCTTCCCATGGTTGTAACGGGGTACAGACGTTGGGTTACGCCGCCGTAGCCCAACTCACCTTTGCCTTTGCCGAACACAGTTCGCGCAATAGTTTTACGGCCCAACCCAAGGCTCGCCGAACTTAGCATTTGCCGCCGGAACGTACTTTACGCCGGCGAGAGCCAGCC
>JALBZB010000465.1:0-26241 GCA_038050625.1 Pythium sp. MPC-2022a | reverse complement strand
GCGTGGTCGCGCAGTTGTGAGGTGCTCGGAGTGTTGGCAAGCGAGTGTCGCTGGAACGGATGTCGTGATGTTGCACGCGTACCTCGTTGGCTTGCGCGTTACGAAAGACGGGCGAAATTTCTGCGGTGGGGTCTTATCAGCCCGTTTTATGTGCTCACCGCTACGCACTGTGTCAACAACAGGATCATCAGCTGGGTTTTGATCAGGCCTCCAACGTTCTCGTGGAGTGCTTCGCAGGATATGCCCATTGAAGGAGCCAACTCGCGCTCACTATTCCAGTCGGCAAGCGGATTGAACGACGTCGCAATTATGAAGCTCGGGTTTTATGCGGAATCAGCCAAATGGGTGGAGTTGGCAAGTACGAACGACTTCCCAGACAAGACAGTGGAGACCATGGCGATGTTTGGCACGATGAGCTCCAATACTTTGGAAAGGGTTGGCGTCCCGGTCTGGCACGCAAGATCTGTGAAGCGCAGTACCCCAATGTCGACGGTACGACCTTGTGTGCAGGTGGAGTGGCAGGAAACGATGCGTGCTCGGGTGACTCCGGAAGTTCACTGATTGTCAGTGATGGTCAGGGTAAAGATGTCTTGGTGGGACTCGTGAGCTCAGGGTACGGCTGTGGGCGAGTCGGTGTGCCTGGGTTCTACATTCGTGTATCAGTGGTTCGAGATTTTATCACGAGCAATGCGATTGTCAGTGTGTCGCAGCCGTCAGCGCAGGCGTTAGCACCACTGCCTTTCGCCATACCAGCAGGTACAGATAGCAGCCCCAAAGATCAATTTGGACCTACAGCTACCAGTTCCGAGGCTCCAGCAGGCATTAGATCTAGTGCTTCACCACGGCCAGTACCTCAAAGTACTGGGAATACCCCCAAGAGCGGATGGTAGTGTCAAGTGACTTTTTAAAGCAATTGGTGGATCCAGACAACCAGATGGTGCTCTACTCGACTGGCGATTTGTAAGGGATCGTCGATACTATCGATCGTATTAGCGCCAAACCGTTGGACCAATGAGTTGATCAATTCAGTAAAGGCGCAACCCCCGACGTGTCCAGCAATACTTGTGCCGGTGGACGTTAGTTGCATTCTAGTGTAGCGGGCCAGTCACAGTCCATTACCAGTCATCAATGTATATAGAAAAGCGTGATCACTGCTCTCTTGCACGCTTTGAGCATCAACATGTACTGCAAGTTCAACATAACTATGGAACTTAGTGGTCTAACACACAGAATTTGGCGAGCAGAAACAAAGAGGATTTTACAGTGAATTTCGTGTTCTGAGCCCAGGAGCGAACAACTGACTGAGCTCAATATTGTTAACAGTAAGTAAGAGCGGCACGAGGTTTGGTTTGGTTCTTGGACACTGCCACCCTCTCGATATTATTGTTATTGTAGTGAGCGCCCTATTACTTTGGTGGCACCTGCCCTCCAGTTTTCCGATAGTTCTTGGAATGGGTGAGTTGATTGATCGTTTCGAAAACAAACAGCAAAATCCGACCTACATCTGTTCTGATCCTGAGTCCAATGCGGATCAGATCTGGGATGAAAGTGAGAAACGGGACTCCACAATCTGACGAGATAGGAAAATGGTAGAGATGAGCTGCTCCACAAAGTGCGAATCGCGATTGCTCCAGTATTCGTTGGGGTTTAGTCGCGAACACTCTCCCAGCCGCGCGGACTGCTGGCAACCATCCTTCCACACCACACCATAAAAATAATATGCTGGCATTGTGGGCCACATGCCCACAATTTGTGATTTGATCTGGCCATGTGGTGTCCTGCAAACCTCCAGCTGCAACAACTGAGTCACCCTCCATCTGGTTCTTCCACAGCTTCTTGTGAGGTCCCACATGCCCAAATCATTTGAAAAAGTGATTTGCGCCGTCACACATGTCTGGTTTCCCCCCACCACTTCGAGTCACTGGATGCACACAATCAATCAATCGGCTGTTCACTAGCTTTGGGTTGTTTGGTGGTGCTCTGACACAGTCAGGTCAGGCCAGCGTTTCTCCCTCCCACCCGTGACTGAGTCATTTCCGCATTTCCATTGCAAGGAGACAACATAAAGAGAAAGAAGAACGAGCGAGCGTCCATAGAGTCTCTCTCTCCAGTCTATTTAGAGTCACGCGAGCATGCAAACGCGCGCGTCATTTACCGTCGCGTTCAGTGCTCTCTTCGCGTCACTACTCCTCGTGTCGCAGGTCCAAGGGGAGGCGTCGCCCTTGCTGACGCCGAGCGTCCAGAGCGAGTGCCTCGCCACCGTGGTGAGTGGCAGCGATGGGCTCGTGCTGCTGCCAGCGCACTGCGTGGAGAAAGGCAACAGCAACGAAGTGGTCATCCAGAATTGGTCGCTCAACGTCTTCACAAGGATTTCGATCCAGCGAACGAAGATCCACCCTTCGTATCGCCCGGGCGAGGCGGCGTTCGATTTCGCGCTTGGGTTCGCGGATCCAACGACTGTCAACGCTATAGGGCCGATGTTGCTCTTGGATACCTTGTCATCCATCCTGACACCAGCGAGGCTCGCCAAGACCGAAGATCTAGCCGTTTACAGCATTCGACAAGCAGAGACTGGTCAGAGCGAGCCAAAGCTGACGAGCGGAAAACTTGCGTATGCTTCGAGCGGTGTTTGCGGTGCTGAACCAACTGGTGGTAGTTCGAGTTCGGTTGTCGGCTGCTTCATTGGCACGTGGAGTAGCAAGGCGGAGTGTGAAGACAATTTTTCCGGACACCAGTTCATTGGACTGACACTTAACACAAAATTGTTTGGCGACAAACTCTACTTGTACGGCTTCGTTTCGCGCGGTTCCCGATGCAGCGACGCTGGAGATCAAGTGTTCGCTGTCAGCCACTTCAAGAATGCGCTCGATTTTATCAACAGCGAGCTTGAGCACCTTCATAACGTCGACTACTCGGGTTCAGGAAGTGAAGCAAGTGGTGGTGGCGATCCGTCGGCTTCAAGTACCTCGAGTTCAATCCCAACTAGTTCCAGCCCCAGCACAGCCTCAGCGAGTCCAGTCCCAACTAGTCCCAGCCCCAGCACAGCCTCAGCGAGTCCAGTGCCAACTAGTTCCAGCTCAGCTCCAGGAGGTGAAGCGAACGGTGGTAGTCCCCCGGTGCCAGGTAGCTCGATCATTGCACCGGATTTACTGCCGCCGAGCGTCCAAGGCGAGTGCCTTGGTGTCTGGGTGGACGAGAGAGTCTTGCTCTTCGCAGCGCATTGTGCGGAGAACCTGGGGAAACAAGGCAAGAGCAACGAAGTCGCCATATTTGGAGAGACAGCGAGCTACGTCAAGAAGGTCCAGATCCATAGAACGGCGATTCATCCATTGTATCGCCCGGGTGAGACGACATTCGATTTCGCGCTTGGGTTTGTGGGTTGGGACGCTGAATTTGTGGGAACGTGGCTACGCTTGGATACATCCTTATACTATCAGTCTGAATCGGAACACCCCAAACCCGAAGATTTGTATGTTTACAGCATCCGCCAAGCAGCGACCGACCAGAACAAGCTGACGGTGACTCGCGGGAAAATTGCGTTTGCTTCAAACGGTGCTTGTGGTACAGAAACAACTAGCGCGGATTCGAGTGTCGTGTGCTTCATTGGGACATGGAGCAACAAGGCGGAGTGCGAAGACAATTTTTCGGGACACCAAATCATTGTGCAAGCAATGGACGTTGGCGGCGGCTATAGCAGTGACACTTTTTTGTCTGGTTTCATAACGCGCAGTTCTCGATGCAGCGAAACCGGAGACCAAGTCTTCACTGTCAATCGCTTCAAAAATGCGCTCGAGTTTATTAACAGCGAGCGTGCGAGCCTAGATCCCAGCAGCTACGACCCGGTTCCAGCAGACCCGTCTGAGTACGAGAAGCAGTTGGCGACGTTCTACGATGGCTTGGTGCCGCTCAACTGCAGTGGAGCTCTCATCGCGCCTCGTTTTCTCCTCACAACCACGACCTGCGTTTCAAGCCACAGCATCACCCACGTCGCTTTTGGCAAAACGGGGGTACCCCAGCTTATCCAGTCAAATCGGACGGTGCTGCATCCGCAGTTTACGAGTGGCTATTCTCGGTTTGACGCCGCGCTACTTGAGTTAGAATCACCGCTTTCGAAGACGCCGATCTCACTGAGCTCCGAGGCTGGTCTTATTGGTGACAAGCTAGGCCGAGTGAGTCAAGAAGGTGTAGACCAAGTTGTGATCGACGAACTGTCCAAGTGTCCAAGCACCGGTTTATCGCTTGCGCTAGGTGACGCAGGCTCTGACACTCTCGTGTGTGTCAACCAGACGCTTCTTAGCTCTGGGTCAGGTTCTCTTGGTGGCGATTCGATTCTGATCCAGGAGTCCCAAGGCAAGCTGCTTCTCACAGGAATTGAGTTGGCTGCGAAGAACTGCGTCGAGGGAAGCCACGAATGCTACTCTGGGATCTACATTAGCATTTCCAGTCTCGCTAACTTCATCAACGCGTTTGCTTCGGGGCAACTCTGGGATTTCCAAGAACCAACTCCAACTCCATCCCCAACCTCAACCCCAGCTCCGTCTCCTCTCCCCACAAAACCGTGTATAGGACATGGTTGTAATCCGGGCGTTGAGCCGACACCGCCACCTGTAACCCGTCCTCCAGTGCCGGCTCCTGCTCCAGTGTACCCGTACATTGTTGGCTTGCGCGTTGAAAAAGAAGGACGAAACTTCTGTGGTGGAGCTTTGATCGACTCGTTCCACGTGCTCACCGCAGCGCATTGTGTGGAAGACCGCATCGTCAAGTGGGTCTCCGTCGGGTCTCCAACGTCGTCCAAAAGTCCCCCACAGAACCTCCCAGTCGAACGAATCACAACGCACCCTCAATACAAGTCGAAGGCGATGCTGAACGATGTTGCGGTTCTGGAACTTAGGTATTATGCAGACTCACCAAAGTTTCCAGATATGGACACGGTAAGCGATCACCCCGACCAAACCACGGCGACCATGTTGAGCTTCGGCACCACGAGCTCGAATACGCTGAAAGGCGTTGGTGTTCCGATTTGGGCACGCAAGATCTGTGAAGCGAAGTACCCAAACGTCGACTTTTCCATCGTGTGTGCAGGCGGGGTGGCAGGAATTGATGCGTGCGCGGGTGACTCAGGTAGTCCTCTCATCGTGAAGGACGCAGGGGGTAACGACATTGTTGTGGGACTTGTGAGCTCGGGGTTTGACTGTGGGCAGTCTGGCAAGCCTGGGTTCTACACTCGCGTGTCGACGGTCCGCGAGTTCGTCAAGGAATATGCGATTATCACAGAACAAAACAAAACTTCCCATGGCAACACACAAAGGCCCAGCTCCGCGCCATTGGAGTCTCCCCCCTCATTAGCGACCAATTCGACACTTCCATCAAGGCCCGTTACAAGCACTCCACTGACTAGCAGGATTGTGGAATCATCCGGAGCTGGATCCAAGGGTACTACGAACAGCCCAAAAACTGACGGCAGTGTCAAAACTGATAGTCTGAACCGAACACCGTCGCCTACCTCCTCCTCTGATGCGCCGATAACTGTAGTGAGGTTGGACGACAACCTCCCGACTGCAACCCAGCAGAAAGTTGCCAATTTCTTTACCGGAACATCGTCGTTAGTGCCCAGTGATTTGTTGGCCAAGTTGATGGATCCAGGGAACCAGATCATACTCTATTCGACAGGCGATACGCAAGGCATTGTCGACGCCATCCATTGGAATAGCGAATTGCCGCTGAACCAACGAGCAGATCGATTCGGGACAGTCACAGATCGCCAGCGAGCAGCTTCTATCGACACATGTGCCAGTCAGTAGTAGATAAATGAACTCGTTATAATAAAAGCTGACAATTGTTATTAGCATACCTGTGTTTGCTTAAATAATCTGGAACTCGATAGGCACTCACTGTGAATAGAATTAAGCTGACGTTGACTCGCAGGAAAGGTGAGTTTGCTCCAAGCGACGCCTGTGGTGAAGAGCCTTGGAGGAAACATCATCTTGATAGGACAAACCAGCTGAGAATTCGGCTGCGAACACCCTGGCGTGCCTGGGTTCTACACTTGTGTGTCTGTGATCCGAGAGTTTGTCTCTAGTAGCATTGTTTCCACTGAGCCATTGAAACCGCCGCAGGCTCCGTCCCTGCTACTAGCTCCAAGCCGTCGAACGCTCTTGGAGCGTCTGCTACGAGTCCTGGGAATACTTCGGGCACTACAGCTCCATCGAGTACCAGAACAGTTGCTCCTTCTGAAATTGAGCCTCCGAGTACTGGGAGTACCTTAAGTCCAAGAACAGATGACAGTTCTAAGAATGGCAGCACCAAAGTGCCAACACCAGCGCCTACTCTCGCGAGTTCGCAAATATCATACGTCCCACTGGACAAAGATCTGCCTCCAATCGCCAAACAAAAAGTGCTCAACATAATCGTCGCGGAGGACGTGTACCCGTCCGTGTCGTGTGCCATCATGACCAAGTTAGTAAATCTTGAGAACTAGGTGGTGCTCTATTCGACTGCCGACCTGCAACCGCTCGTTGAAGTCATCGATCGGAATAGTAAGAAGCGCTGAACCAACGAGCAGATCGATTCGAAACAATCGCGAATCCGCAAGATGCCTCCACCAATATGTACACCAGCGAACTATAGAAATCTAAAAATCAACCAAGAAACAAAAGAAATTGATTGAGTTTACTTCACACCTAGAGCTAAATTCTCGACCTCACCGTAGCGATGGAAACAACATATCATGCAAAGAAAACTGTGGAGAGTGAACAGTCGACTTTTCCTCATTTCCCACAGAGTGGCATCTTAGTTCCTATGAGCTCAGTGACAGAAAGATGGACAAAAATCAAAGTAGGTTTTCTTCCGATCAGCCCCAAAATGAGAAGAGAAAAACACAAAGATGGAAAACTCCCCAAGTGGATGAGATACAGCAAATTTCAAATGTGGAAGTTCAGTTTGAGAGTCTGAATGACCTTGTGATCTGGTAGTTAAGAAACTCATGCGAGAGTTATGCTTCTGTATTTCCTACTTTGTTGGATCAGCATCTGACAACTCAAACAGGAGGAGCACTGGAAGTATTATGGAAATAAATGGATTTGAATTCGCATCTTCCAAGAGAAAAAAATCATTTCTAAGTCACGATTTCTTCATGGAGATGGATTTTTCACATGGACGTACGTGGCATCCGTGATCTCGTTTGCTTTTCTCTTGTTTGTTGGTGACGACGAAAGCAATGACCACATTGTAGTTTTATGCAGTTTCGAAGCAGAATTGAGAATTGGTGGGGAAATCAATGGGTATTGTGAAGGACATATCCGAGTCTTTCAGTTGAGAAAAGTGATGTTTCGACGATTTCACGAAAATATATCGAGGAAACTACTTTTACAGCTCATAATTGCCCAACCTCGCTGCGTTGTTAGATGTTTTGTTATCAAAGTTCTTTCCATTTTCCCATTTCACGCACCTCATGAAGTCTACGACCCCGTTCCAAATTTGTTCCATCTATGGATAATTAGTTGGTGACGAGATGACGACGCCAGCACGGATATTCCCTCGTTGTTCAGGTATGTGAAGCCGCGCGCTCACGACGCAGAATGACTTTTTCCGGCTCTGTCTGGATGGTGACCATAAGCCATTTCCGAACTGGAAGGCACAAGAGCAAACAAAGGACATCGACATTCGCAATCGCTTGCAGGGTTGCACCATGAGGAATCGCTTCCTATTTGTCCTCGCTCTTGCGATTGGCGTCCTGCAGCTTCGCCATGGAGCATCCTTTGCCGATGGTTTCAACCTGAGAAGTCAAGTACGCTCCCGTCAGGCGTTGAAGGTTGCTGCCTCGGTGTTCTCATGATACCAGAGGTCGTACTGTTGTCAGCCCATTGCGCTGAGAACCTTGGAAAGCACGGTAGTAGCGACGAAGTCGCTGTTCTCAGAGAGAGAGAGTACTAGTGATAACACGAATATCCAGGTCCAGAGAATCAAGATCCACCCTTTGTATCGTGCGAGTGCGACTCCCGAATTTGATTTCACGCTTGGGTACGTGGAACTGGGATCACTTTATTCAAAAGCGTCGGCTATACGTATCGACAGAGGATTCGAAATCAAGCCAGCCGGGTCTGGTGCCAGCTTGGAAGATCTCTTCGTCTACAGCTCTCGAAAGGTGAGCCCAAACACAGATGGTAGCGGTTCGCTGAGCTTGGGTCGAAAGAATGTAGTTGGAGTCGATTCGAGTGATGCGTGTCAAGGATTGCAAATTGGTAGCAGTGTGGAATCGAGTGCGCAATTCGCTTGCTTGATCGCCAAATGGAGTGATAAGAAGGAATACAAAGACAACTCGTTTGGAAACCAACTCGTCGTGCAGAGGATCGAGGATCGTAACTGCTTCTGCGGCTTCGTATCACGTACGTCACGATGCAGCGAGTTCGGAGATCAAATCCTGGCCGTCAGTGCTCTCGCAAACGCGCTAGAGTTTCTTGAAAGCAAAACTCAACTCATTAGCCTGAGTGCTTCATTTCAAAACGAACAAAGAAGAATGGCCATCGACCCAGACCTTGAAAATCTAGTTGATTTCCAGTCCGAGAGTGCTGCAGTACCAAGTCATCCGATCACGTTCTACGAGTTTTCCGAACCGCTCTACTGCAGCGGAGCACTGATCGCGCCGTACTTCATCTGAGCCACCAGATCACGCAAATCTCCTTCAGCAGATTAAGCGAACTTCAGTTCATCTTCTCCAGCCGAACTATCGTGCATCCTCGATATGGAAGTGGGTTTCCCCGATTCGACGTCGCACTGCTGAAGTTGAAGTATCCGATATATGATCAACCAATTGCCTTGGTGTTTGATCCTGTTTCTGTGGGCGGCAATCTCTATCGAGTGAGTGGAGACGACTTTGCAGGCCAAATTGCAATTCAGGAACTCGCAGAGTGCCCACGTGATGGGTTATCTCTCGCATCAACTAATGACGCCTCTGGAGTTCTCGCATGTATTGACTGCAACTTACCTGATTCAGAGTCTGGCCCTCGCGTTGGCAACTCGCTTCTGATCCAGGAATCGCAATGTGCACTGTTTCTCAGAGGAATTGAGTTGCCTGGAAAAAAACTGTCTTGAAGAAGAACTCTGTTACTCGGGGATCTACATCAGCATACACAGGGCCGCAAACTTCATCAACGTGTTTGCAGATGGACATGTTTGGGGCTCACCGCATACCGCCAATCAGACATCAGCTCCTCCTTCACACCCTGCCCTACCTCCAACCGCAGTTCCATTACCTTCAGCATCTGAGCTCGATCCGAATACACTAGCTCCAGATGTAGATATTCTAGTCCCAGGCCCAGCAACGTCAGACCCAAGTGAAACCCCAGACACATCGACCCATACTTCGAGTCCCAACTCGCCAGCGATATTGGTATCGCCATTTCTCGAGCCTGAGCCAGCTCCGAGTGCAAGTTCTGAAACAGATCCACCGACTACATATCCTGTGGATGGCGAACCTACTGTGTTCCCCGAGCCTCTGACTCCACCTCCAGTAGATAGCGAGCTGCCTTTCTCTCCTGAGCCGGAGACCCTACCGCCAATAGATAATCCAACTTATTTTCCAACGATGCCGCCAGCATTCCCGCCGACAGAGTGGCCGACAGATTCACCGACTGATATGCTGGAGTTGTTTTCGTCCGCTCGTCCGTACGTGGTGGGCTTGCACGTTGAGAAAGAGGGGGGAACTTCTGTGGTGGAGTCTTGGTTGATCCGTTTCACATACTCACAGCTGCACACTGTGTTAAGGACGGCCTTACCAGCTGGGTCTCAGTGGGATCTCCATCACCCTCTGGAGGTGATCTCCAGAATATCGCGATTGAAGGATTCGATACACACCCTCTCTTCAGATCGCCTCGCGCATTGAATGGCGTCGTAGTCCTGAAGCTTAAGTACTTTGCAGATTCATAATTGTGGGTGGGGCTGGCGACAGCCAGCGACTTCTTAGACCAGACGGTAACAACCATACCCAGCTTCGACACCACATTCTTCAATACGCTGAAAAGCGTTGATGTCCCGATCTGGGCACGCAAAATCTGTGAAGCTCAGTACCCCAACGTCGATAGCTCGATGTTGTGTACAGGCGGAGTCGCAGGACAGGACGCGCGTTCGGGTGACTCTGGAAGCCCATTAATTGTCGGCGACGGCGAGGGTAACGACGTTTTGGTGGGACTCGTGAGTGCAGGGTACGGTTGTGGGCTCTCTGGAGTACCTTGGTTCTACACTTGGATTGCAGCCATCCGGGATTTTATCATCCAAAGCACCATCTTCGCCGAGTCGACACTGAAATCACATTCGCTCACACCACTTCTATCGAACGCTATGCCATCTTCATCCCAAAATGAACCACTTGCCTGGACTGGAGCCGATTCTGGTGGGAGCACAGCAGAATCCGGAATGAGCACTGGAGCTCCATAAAGTACCAATGCTGAGTCTTCCTCGCAAATGGAAGAACCCTGGAGCGCTGGGAACAACTCGGTGAGAACGAGCAGCAGCCTTACAGTAGATCCTAGCCAACCACCAGCGCATGTATCGTACTCCTCGTAGATCTCGGTGGTGACGTTGAGCGAGAGACTGACTCCAGCGACTGAACAGAAAGTGCTCTCTTTCCTAGTTGGAAACTACGAGCACTCGTCACTCTCAAGTGCGCTTTTGAGCTCACTGCTTGTAACGGGCAACTAGGTGGCGCTTTACTCGACAGGCGACTTGCAAGGCATTCCTGAGATCGTTGATCGTCACAGCTCACAGCCACTGAATCAACGCACCGATCGATTTCAAGCAAACGCAAGCCTCAAAGCCTCTGGGGGTACTTGCGCTGGCGGAGCTTAGAACTTGCATAGCAACTCAAAGCGTTAACGAACAAACTGAACTAGAAAATCGAAGTCGCTGCGGCAGGATCGGTCCAAGTGCAGTGTAAATGCATTTTTCTTACTCTTCATCCATGAAAACTTCAAGGAAGTGCTGTTGATGCACGGACGCACCAGCACTGCAGCGATAAAGCGCAGTATTGTACTGTATCTAATGAGTCAATGATCCAGTACGCAACCTTTCTTGGTCAGGACTGGGTCGTTTGGCATTCAATAATAATTTTGCCAACTTGTCATTCGAAAATGCCATTTCGATGTGTCTGCTGATCTGTGCTGGGTGGTCGACAAGCAAGTGTAACTTCTGGATTGTTTATGTACCTATCTACCGCGGGACGCGTTTACAGCAGTGGGACATCAGGCGAAGGGGAGCACTGAGGACCACATGAATAGGGGGAGGGGACTTTATTTATTTTTGGCAGTTTGATACCTCTTCAACTACACACTTAGGTGCACCTTCAATCTGGCAACTCAGTGGTCAGGGTTTAGCGCATCAAATCGCTCTCAAAGCTCCCTCGCTCGCTCCCTTCTCTTGCCAAACGACGTCACCGTATCAAGCAAAAGACAATAATGGAATAAGCTCCTCCCATCAATCAAAAGATGGTACTCGAGTCATTTAGCGAGTTGCTAAATGTGACTGAAGTCAAGGGGCTTGAAGCAAGCACGAGAGACAACCTGCAGAAGCAAGCCAGTGGTGACCTCTGTGGACAATGCGAACTGGTTGGCACATCATCACAGTTGCAGTTGTGACGACAGTGCTAATGGTCGCGAGTGCATTGGACAGCGGCCCAAGAAGGCTCGCGGCCAACTCGACGACGATCGTGTCTTCAGTGGACAGCGCAACGACACAAGACGAGCAGGTTCCTTGTTTCGGGTTTCTTCTACCAGATGCAAGATCCGTCGTCACCAGTGCTCAGTGTACGAGCTGTTCACAAGGGCGTCGGAGTGTGATTTTAATTGGCGCAAGCCATGCCCCGCTGGCGGTGGTAGTCGCGGATCTCAAAGCGAACGCGCTGTATCGCGAGGAAGGTGGTGACGCGGCAAGGTGGCTTCACAATACTGCGATTGACTCGCTGGACGCTCCTCTGTCGCACAGTGATCAGTCTCAGGTGATATTTAGCGGTGCCTCTGACACTACCCTGTCGGGTCAACAGCAACAGTTGAGCACGATGATCCGATACGAAGCTTACGGAAACATTACAAGTGAGCCATCTACTAGAGATAATGTCACTTAGGTTTTCGTCCTCAGGCGGTCGGAATTTCGTATCGTGACAACCAGCGAGTGTGAAGCGATCTCTGAGGCGTGTCTTCCGCAGACTGGTGTCTTGTGTGGCAAGAGCGAGTGGTCGAGCGTCGAGGCGTGCCACAGTACAGCTGCAGCTAGTGGAGAGATCGACAACCAGCTCGTCACAGTCCAGCAAGGTGGCATGGAGTACGCGCTTGGCTTTGTCGCGCAGAGGTTCGCTTGCTGCGAGCATGACAACAGCAATCTGTTCATCGTGGCCCCAGTGGTGGACTTGCTACTTGGTGAGTGCTCGCGCCAAATGATGCTTGATGCTGTCACCATTTTTTGATCTTGCTGACCCTGTGTATCGGTGTACTGGGTTTCTATTGTAGCTGATCACGCTAATCCAGCATCTACGTCCCTTTCGAGTCAAGGCAGTGGATCAGGATCCTTGAGCTTGCATGCGGCTTCAGTGTCCCCAACAAACCACGAGCCATCGTCTTCACCTTCTTCGGAGCCTTCCTCTTCCTTTTCTGGGGATCTCCCAATGGTCGCAGCGGATTCAGCCACGGCAGTCCGAGATTCGTCGTCTTCATCGGACGTTGAGTCGATCCTTGGACCGAGAGGAGAGTCCAATATCAGTCCCTCAAGCTCCTCCAAAGATGGTAACGACGATGATTTGATCACAGACGACGTGTTTTCAGCTGTGCTTCACTATCCGTTCGCTTACCTATCGGAGACCAGGAACGCCTCATTGAACTCTGTCGCGGCTGTTCACATCTCCCCACGGTTTCTGGTCACGAACTCTTAATGGATGAAGGACAAAGAGCAAATCAAGTGGATGCTGTTTGGAGACGACAAGATCTCAGTCAAGAAGCTCTGGCTGCAAAGCGAGTACAACGGCGGAGCTACCTTGCTACAAACCATGCAGCGATTGAGCTGGAGCGATCTTACAGATGATAAGGAGTCCGACTAGCGAGGTTGCCGTCAAAAGACGCTGGGGTTGATTCCACCCGTGGGCTTCAATTGAGCTTCTTTGTCTAGTTTCGCTGAAAAACGGAGTGCCAAGCGACGATCACGCCCAATCGACTTCAGTAGACCCGTGCGGAATGAACCAAAGCGCGTCAGACGACGAAGGACTTCTCTGCCTTACCTTTGTGCGTCGGAATGTCAGCGCTATGGTCGCTGTGCGGGTGGGATTCGTGTTGTACAACAGTGAGCTTGTTGGACTGACTTCGGGATACCACAACCTGGCCGATGAACTCAAAGTGCGTTTTCTGCTACATTTGCTAGAAATGCGTTGAGCCTTTATGACCCACGTCTTCGTGGAGTCCTACTATTCGAGCTCAACTCTACTAGAGGAGTTGAAATATCTCAGTTCGGTTGTCCAGTTTTTCGACGAAGATGGTCTCGCAGTCAGCTGCGGAGGGATCTTAATCGCTCTGGAGGTCGTGCTGACGACCGTGTCGTGCGTTCAGACGCATGCGACTACAGCTGTGCTCGAAGGACTCAGCGGGGACGCTGCCATCATCGGCGTTCGTCCACCTGAGACCGTGATTCATCCATTGTACCAAAGTAATGACAGTAGCACGCTCGGGTACAACTTCGCGATTATCAAACTGTCACAGCGCAACTATCGGAAGTTCCCATTGCGCTGACATCATTCGAAGAACCTACTGGGAGCGAAGTCTTCCAGGTAGATCTGAGTGGTGCGAGGTCTTCCGTTGTTTCCTGTCAGGCGCTCAAGACTGGCAAGTGTACCAATTATGCTCCTATCCCAGAAGCTACACTTTTTGTTGGAACTATCTGCGCTGGGAACGACAGTGTCGCTGTTGGAGATGTGCGCTCAGTGAGCCCCGCTCTGATGGGAACCATGAAAGGCGGCTTGGTGCTGCTTGGTCTCCAAGTTGGTCCTGATGACAACCCGTACACCGACAGCTACGCGAGCATCCTCGGAGCAGCAAATTTCATCAACGCCTATGTGTATGGCCACATGTGGGGGCTAAATTTTCAACTTGACCCTGGTTACGACACCGCAGAAATCCCTTATGTAGTTGGGCTGCGTATGATGAAAACCGGTCAGAACTTCTGTGGTGGCGTGCTGATCCACGCGTACTACGTGCTCACAGCTGCGCACTGCGCAAGCGATGGCATCGTCAAGTGGGCATCTATCGGGTACGACAGTGTCCGCGGTTCGTTGAGTGAGGGAATCCTCGTACTCGCTGATCGCATTCGCATTCATCCGCAGTTCCAGTCGCCAAACATGTACTCGTTTGACGCTGCGATCCTGGAGCTGAAGACACCGACGTATCACCGCCCGAACTCGCTAGATCCCAGCACGGGCTTTGAGGGCGACGTGGTATCCAGTCTGCTCTCATTCGGAAGTGCTGCGGCTCAGCCCAACACCTCCGGCCTGCACGTGACGAACATTCTCCTCTGGTCCCAGAAGAAGTGCCAAGGTGTGATCCCAGATGTCGATTAGAGTGCTCTGTGTGCAGGAGGACTGAAAGGTAAAGATGTCTGCACGGAGGATTCGGGGAGCCCGCTTGTCGTTGGGGACCTACTGGTTGGGCTCGTGAGCGCGGGCTACGGATGTAGCTGAACGGGAATTCCGGGGCTCTACACTCGCGTTTCGTCGATTGCGGACTTCATCACCGCGTACACTGCGCCAGTATTTGGGTTTTCCTCCGGTGGCTGGGACACTGAAGCGCCAGCAACAACTTCACGCCCGCCTGCTTCAGCATCTCTAGCGCCGTCACCCTCGCCTACAACAGCAAACTCAGGTATTCAGACTAGCAGTCCAAGCAGAAATGAAGACAAAACAACAACAGCAGCTCCAACCAAAGACGTCGAGATGTACGCGTCTGTGATTACTCACGAGGAGCTACCCCAAACGACAACCGAAATTATGAAGAGCAAAGTGGTGGAGTACTTGCTGGGAACAAACGGCGATAGAGCGCTCGCAGCGTCGAAGGAGCTGAGAAACTTTTTGACGAACTCTGCGAATGAAATCACTTTGTATTTGACTGGAGATCTGAGTGGACTACTGCGGGTCATCGCAGCGCATGACGCACTATCTTTGAACCAGCGTAAGGACCGGTTTGGGTCTGTGAGCGATCGTCGCTATGGAAAAGAGCCGACGCTGGCGATTGAAGTTTGTGGGTAAGGTGGTAAGCAGACCACGCTGATTGTGCTTGTAGTTGGGATTGCGTAGAGTGGAATAAATGTGCTAATCGAATAGACTCAATTTTCGACTGTCGGTTGGCTTAATAAATGGGCCACGCACTCGATCTGCTGACTCATCACCTACTGTGAGGTGTTCTTCACCCTCAAGTCTTCCATGCATCAACTCGTATACACTGTTTGGCCTTGGTTGGAATGACTACTTCACAGATCCTGATAGGATGCCCTTGCGATGCGGACCTACAGTAGTAGACTCGTTCCCCCATTCATCAGTCGCACGATGGATGTATGAAAAAGAGTACTTGGGAAGTTCCGGGGGGAATCCTTGATGATAACGGATACCCACAACGCAGACATCACTCTTGGGAAGCGCCGAACCGAGCGCTTCCATCCATCGTGGCGCGACATCGAGTCCCTTCATACGCTGAGAACTCGTTCCTTGATACTTGAGCATTTTGGCAGCGGTTTTTGATTCCGTTTTAAGCCATCACCGGTATGATAACGCCGCCTCACGGGGTAGAGTAGTGGCAGCTCTCAGTTTGATTCACTCCCGTTACTTTCCTCGGGTGATTCATTGAGCCAAATCGGCTCTTGCGCTGGTTGAGTGGACGGGCATCGTGGCGGTCGATCGCCGCCACCAAACCTTTCAATTGTCCCGACGAGAAAAGCGAGACGCGGTTGCCCAGGTCGGAGAGTCGGTCAACCAGCGAGCTGGAGACGACTGCGTGGTCATACGAACCGATAAAGAACTGGAGCGCGGCATTTTTCACGGGCAGACTGAGGTTTCCTCTCAATGACACCTTGGAGATTGCGGACTCAAATGTCAACGTGGCTGCTGAGACGTTGGTCCTGTTTGCGGCATTTGTAGTGTGTGACTGTGGTAGTGATGTGTCGCTGTCAGCCGCTTCACGGTTCTCGCTCTCGGTACTACCAGTGAAGCCACTTCCAGCAGCTCCAGTGCGTGGCACCAGCTTTGGGAAATGGCTTTTACTTCCCGTGTCATCTGAACTGGAAGCTGGTGTCCCGGTCGCTGACGGGGCTGACGTCTTCCAATCAGGCGTCTTCTCAGATTTCCCATCATCTCTTCCATTTTCATCATCACTTTCTCGACCTGGGTGTCGCCACGTCGGCTCCACAACGTACGCGTTGATAAAGCTCACGATCGCAAACACGCGCGTGTACAGCCCAGGTACGCCAGGTATCCCACAGCCGTATCCTGAGCTCACGATCCCGACTAGGTAGTTCTTTCCATTACTTCCAGTCACAATCAGTGGACCTCCCGAGTCGCCGGTGCATGCGTCTTCCTCATCGCTATCGTTACTGCTGCCGCTCTCGCTCCGTCCACCAGCGCAGAGGAAACTGTCGTCGACGTCGGGGAGCACTTTCGCGCAGGACTCACGCGACCAAAGCGGCAACGAGAGGATGCGAATCGTCGGCGACAGCGTTGACGACGTTGAAGATGCTGCGCCGTAGCCAAACATCGTGCCAACGACGAAATCGTCAAAGTCGACCGAGTTGTCGAGCGCCACTGTCGGAGCGTACGCTGCCGCCTCTAATTCCAGGATCGCAGCGTCGAAGGAGTACGAAGTCGGCGAGCCATAGAGTGGGTGCACGCGCACGTTCAGCACTTTGATCGACTCAGTGTCGCTCCCTGAAGACGCTGATGACCCCACGGAAACCCAGTTTGCGAGCCCGTCGGAGACGCAGTGCGCGGCTGTGAGCACAAACGTCGGCGCAACCAAGCTGCCGCCGCAGAAGTTGTGGCTGTCCTTCGAAACGCGCAGACCAACAACGTACCGCTGCGAGTCCAGGAGCACGGCTGTAGGTTGCGGTTGTGCTGTTTGCTTGGGATTCATCGGTCGAGCTGCGCCAAACAGTGGCGCTGGCTTCGGTCGAGTCCCGAAAGAGTAGCCGTCGGCAAACGCTTTGATGAACCGCATCGCATCGAACACGCTGACGTAGAGGTGGTTTGCCATTGGTTCTGTGGACTGGAGCTCTCCATGAATCGTTCTTGCCGAAAGCTGGAGCCCGACCAGCACCGTGCCTTTAGTGCTCCTGTGAAGTAATAGAGAGCTTGTTGACGACTTCGGCATGGCATTGCGAGCGCTTGAATCATCAATGCTCTGAGGTCTCGTGCACACCAGTCCGCTGAGCTCTTCCTCCGATGACGCAGCGACTCCTTGCAATCCAGATGTACACGCTGGGAGACTTTGCACTTTCTCAGGATGCCACGTTGGTCCTTCAGAGTCCATTCTAATAACCCGAGTGCCTGAATCTCGCACCGCGTCGTCCAAGTTGATCCACTTGTTCAGAGTTACGGAGGAGTCCAGCTGGATCAGCGCCAGGTTGTAGCGACTAATGGGGCGTGAACTGGAGTACTTGGGGTGCGGGAATACTTGGTACTCGTTCTCAATCTTCACGCGCTCTTCTCTGTTGTTGCTGCTGCTGGCTCTTCGTCCTCCAGACGAAATGCTGGCGATCCTGTGGCTCTGTGCGCACGACGCAGTTGTCAGAATGAACTTTGGAGCGATCGCGACGCCTCCGCAGTCGAATGCATTTGCGCTTCTCTTGTCCTCGTGTCCACCATAGAAGGACACTACTGCGCTACTCACTTGGGAACAGCTGTCGTCAACTGAATAAACTGTCCCACTCCACACGACAGTGTTGTTTGACACAGCCTCAAGAAAGCGGCGGTGGTGGGCAGCTGAAAGCTGGATGAACGCCTGGGAGACGCGTTTTCCCACCTGAAGCTGCGTTTCGACACCATCAGAGAATCCGAGGAGCACGAGATCCGACCCGAAAGTTGCAAACGCGCTTTTGAACAGAGCTTCTTCTGGGATGCTAATTGAACTTGGGATCGGCTCGGTCGAGTCCATGCATTGCAGTCCAGGCAAGAGCACACTGTCTTCATCACTAGGCTTGCAGACTGACAGGCTCTCCATGGCGAACGAGGCGAAGCTGGAGGTTTTCTCGCTCTTCAGCAGCGCTGCGTCGTACACGCTCAGCTGAATTTCACTCATGTCGATGCCCTGAGGAGGTAAAGACGTCATGAGACTGAACGGTACTGCTGATGATGAGGCGACGGCTCGCTCCAGCTCAACCATCACAAGCGAGCACGCAATGGGACTTAGATTGCAGATGGCGCTGTTGACACTGGTTGCTTCATAGAAGTTGCTCTCAAACCACATGCGACGCACTCGAACTCGTTCACCATTGGCGAAAAGTGCCGACGAGATCTGTTCTGCTGGTTGTTTTTGGTTGGTAATGGTGCTGGTGTTGCTGATAGCGAACCACTTCGCGTTCGTTACGAGGAAGCGCGGGGCAACTAAAATCGCAACAGAGATGGCTCCGACGCTCGAGTTGGGACTCGACGACAGCAGCGCGTAGTTGGGTGGGAGATACGACTCCATCAATGGTGCTGGTGCTGATGTCACGGCATTGTCTTCAGGCACTTTGCCAGTAATACCGGCGAAGCTGGCGTCAGTAATGTGCTCAAGCTCAAGGGTGTCGCTGACTGGTGGTAGATCGATAGAAATAACGGGTTCAGACTCTTTTCCAGGCTCTTGAGTGTCGATGAAATCGCCAAACGAAGAGCTTGATCCATCTCCAGACTTGATCACGTGCATTCTACCCTCTATGGACTGCGAGCCAGTGTTCTCTTCGGCCTTGAGGATCGCTTCTTGAATGAGAGACGAGGTGTCTGCTGTCACTAGCCTCACGAGAGATGTCCGAGTGACACTGAGACTGCATGCTGCGCTTGAAGAAGACGACGACGATGAAGATGCAGATGGTGACGTTGATGGTGGCGCGACAAAGCCATATACGTATTTTCGACCTCCTATCACTTGCGTCACGATTCTGTCATATGTAGATTTGCTAGAAAAGGATTTCTCGCACGACTCTCCGACGCTCCACTGCTCGAGAATGCACGCGACCGCATCTTGAGTTGTCACCAGCAATGTTTTCTTGGCTTCGTTGTCTGCTTCATCACAGAGCTGATGCGACACGATGGTGACACCGAAGCTGTTTGCAATAAGAGCATCTGAGTCTACTGGCTGCTGCTGGCTGGATGCTTCAATGCTGAACTCGAGCAGCAGCTCGCTTGGTCCTGGTAATTCGTTTGTGCGGATCTCGGGGGCAAAACTGAACAAAATGAGAGCACTCTTGGGATCCACTGGAGTCTCCAAATGCACCATCACAAAGCCAGACAGCGAACCATCGCGATCTACAGTGCTTGTATTCGTGATCCTGCGCTGAACCACCACTTTGACGCTAGAGTTCTCCGCTATCAGCACGACAGTCGTCGCTCTCTGGGCACACCGCGCCGTCACCACTGCGAGTTGCGGCGCGACGAGCACGCCATGACACCGCGACTGGTCGCTGGCATCACCTGCATCGACAGCGGCAGCAGCGCTCCACAGAGCTCCAAACAACGCGTAAACTAGGATCGCAACGGCGCGCATGGGCATGATTGTAGTTGTTATTCGCTGCTGTAGCAGCGTTCGTTGTCGGCAACTGGGTGATCTGCGAGCGGGGGAGGCCGGTGGTCGCGCATGGGCTTCGTCGCCTCAAGTCTTCAAGCCGCTTATGCAATGTGCTCATCGATAGCGAGAGAGCGGAGAGGATGGTCAACAGTGTTAGGGAGCCACACAAGGCGAGTCCTCGCGCCAGAATGCATAGAGCGCACGCACGCGGCCTGTTTGCGTGAGAGTTCAGGAGGCTGGCATCATCACACCAGCAAAGTCAGCAAAAAGAAAGAGTAAAAAATGATCCCTGCATACCTTCTTATTGCGCATAATAGCGTTTTCAAGTCATGTTTTGCCTTTATCTACCATTAACCTTGATGATCAAATATCTTGTATATAATTCTTACAGCCTAAAAATGCATTTTGACAGGCTGAGTTTAGTGACAGGATTGGATGAAACGGATCTGCTTCAATTAACGGTCACTCAATCGCTTAAGTCAGTACATTGTGGACATCATTCTGAGCAGAAAATACACACGGACATTCTGCCCGTGTATCTCGCAGCCGAGATACAGCTCATACCGAGAGAACGTTTCGTCTCTCAAGCGAATGGTTCTTTTCAAGTTGAATGTGCTTTTTCCGACCTTGTCATGCAGAAATTGCGTCCTCGGTCAGATCCTCCATGAAAGAGCCCAAAAGGACCTCTCATCCAGCCTTTCGTGTGTACTAAGATGAGTTAAATTCTGACTCAGACGAGACAGTGCACAAAGAAGAGGCTGTGTGCGTGTGACTGAAACTGAACTCATTGATCAAGTGTATCCAATCAGAAATGTTCTATATTTTTCTTCTTCTCATGTGTCACGCAACAAAACAAACGATAAAGGCAAGAAGAGCAGAATGCGCAAACTCCATCTCTCTGCACGCAGTTGCACACCTCAAGGTGACACTGCTACAGGCAAGAAGGAAGGATTTCTGAGTGTGATATGCTGAAGCTGAAGGCTGAAGGCTGCGCTTGCGGTACTGGGTCTCACTTGCTGCATTGGTGCATAGCGTGCTTGGCCTTGCAAGAGAATTGGATTCTTATGTATGACTGACTCTCTTCAAACGGCGCTCTCTGTCTTAGACTAATAAATTACAACACATATTTATTCCCTTCGTCTTCCTCTGTGTTCACTTTCTCGCTAAATGCCATGGCAACAGTTGGTGTGCAAGTCGGTCTTCAGCTCTTCTTGTTCCTTCGCAAAGCGGTTCTTGCGCTGGTAGAGGGGCTTGGCGCGATATCTGGCAATGGTTTTCATCAAATCCGTCATGTCGCCGGACGAGTAGAGCGTGATGCTCGTCTCGGCAGCTCTGATCTCCTGGCTCTTGCTCGCCCACACGCCACCGACCATGGTGTAGTCTCCGAGAAGGTAGTTCAAGATCGCATCCTGCAACATGTCGGGCGTGTCTGAAGCGAGCTTCACGATTGAAAGCTGATGCTCGTCCGTGCCGGTCGCGCTGTGTATGATCTCGAACGGTACGCTGTCCTCGTCGAGTGAGGTTCGCAATTCCGCTGGAGTTTGTGACGCCGCCGACGAGCTGCTGCTCGTGTGAGTAGCACTACCCAAAGTCATCTTGGTCTGTAGTGGACCGACAACCTTGTTGGAGTCCAGCCAGCTGCACCCCGCGACGTAGCTGTTGATGAACGCCTGCATGTTCGAGACGTATCCGTAGATACCTGGAACTCCTGGAGTGCCACAGCCGTTGCGACCAGTACTCACGACACCAACCAGTACGGGATTCCCATTCTGGTAGTACACGAGCGGACTTCCGGAATCTCCTGTGCACGCGTCGCGAGCAGGTTGCCCACCAGCGCAGAGCATGCTGTCATCGAGCTCTGGAAAGTACTTTGCGCATGCATCTCGGCTGTAGAATGGCAGCTCCACAGAACGCATGACAGGCGAGAGCGATGTACTCTTCGCACTGTTGGCACCATATCCGTACAACGTGAACTCTGTCGTCGACGCATCGAAGCTCAGCGCATTGTCGAGCTGAATTGGAGTTGGGTATGCCTGGATCTCCAACTCGATGATTGCGACATCGTACGAGATGCTCGACTGCTTGCCGTACATCGGGTGGACAATAATTTTGCTCTGCTTAATCGGGATCAGTTCGGTCTCCGTGCCTGCGGAAACTTTCGACCCGACCGAGACGTACTTCGCCTCGCCGCCAAGCACACAATGAGCGGCAGTGAGCACGTAGCTCGGCGCGATCAAGCTACCTCCACAGAAGTTCTGACCCGACTTGTCCTTGCGAAGACCGATAACAAAGCCGACGCGCGTATCGGCAGGCATCGAATCGAAGTGAAGGCTGCCAGTGTAGCCAGGGTCATTTGCTGGTAGAATCGTACTCGAATCCACCATCTGCGTATCTTCAAATTTCAACCCAGGTAGCTTCTCTGACATTCTCGAGCTCCCCCCTCGCCAAGTATGATCCACGCTGATGCTGTCAATGAAAATTTTCGAGCTTGGCGTGGCAATGCGAGCGTAGCAGCTGTCCGGGATTGGCGAGTTGACTCCACTTGGGCATGTTGTTGCACTACCAACAACCGCTTCAGCGGCACTGCTCTCCACACTGGAGCAAGCACTCGATGCGATACCCAGCAGGGCGTTCCCATTTGAAAACGCTGCGATGAGTCCGGTCCCAGACACTTCTTTTGCCGATAATGTCTTCAAAGTCGAGCACTGGACGATTTCGTCAGGTACTGCTTCGTCACTACTACTCGCATTACTGGATGCCGCCTTAAACACCTCCGAGCTGGCAGTCGTTGGTGCTTCATGACCACAGAGGATCGAAGTGTCGAAAGCGGAAACTGAAATCGGCCATGAGTACTTTGTTGAATCTGCTGTTGGAGCTGATGATACAAACGTCTCGATGTCCGCCTCCCAGAATGCTGAATCGCCGCTGTTGTTCGTAGTACCGCTGCTAGAGGTAGCTGTTGTCTCGTTTTGGGGCTGGAGGATGTTGTCTTGCAATGCCAGCCTGGTCGGCAAGAAGTAGGACATTCCGCCGAGCTCGATCAGCGCGAGATCGTTCGCCTCATTTGAGGCTGCTGCTGATTTTCCGAACTCTGGATGGATGTACACTCTGCGCACGCTCATAGTGTCTTCGATCGCGTTCTTCGACACGCGCTGATCGAGCCCAAGGCGCACGTGCGATACTATCGAACTCGCAACACAGGATGCACTGGTGAGCACAAACGCTGGCGCAATGAGCACGCCGTCGCAAAGAGTAGTCGTGTCGTCGACGTCGCTCACAAGAACTGCATAGGCTGATGCCCCTAGCGCATATGATCCATCTTCCGCTAGAACGATCTCATGACTGATGTTGGCGGTGTCGAGCGACTCCTGGTCCCAGAGCGCCGTGTCCTGGGTCTGGCTCCGGATCCAATCTTCTTTCGCAGCGATGAACGCAGCCTCGTGGAAGAGTCCGCCCATACAAATAGGCGCGTAGCACTGTGGAAGCGCGACCAACTTGCTGTCGTGAAGCAGGAACCCCTGCGAAAACCCGCTGATGTCTTGGCGATCATGCTCTGAGCCCATTGTCAGGCACCACCCAAAAGGGACCTCTTCAGAATTGTAGACATTACAACTTGTCGCTGGTAGGCGCACGATACTCTTCATCGCGATAATCTCCTGGTCTGCACGCTGGGAAGCAAACAAGTTGTCCATAGCTACGAGTTCCCAGGACTCGTCGGTGGCTTGGTACTCCTTCGGTAGGCTCCTGGAGATCGCGAGTGGCGTCATCTCTGTGATCGCGTCCTTGAGCTCAAGGATCGCGAGGATTGTACTGTAGTCTTGATGGTACTCTACGCTCGCCACGCTATACAGTCGACTGGCATTGGTTGCGCTGCTGTTGCTAGCAGAGACAACCACTTGAGGATCTAATAAAAAACCCAAGCACCGGCCATCTGCGATCATGTACTTCGGCGCGATGAGAACACCCACACAGCCCTGGAGCTCGCCGTATTCTTCCGTGGTGTTCTGCACGATGAGCGCTGCAAATGAGCTGTACGCTCCCAATGACGGTAGCTGCGTCGTCCAGCCTCCGACGAAATTTGGTATCATCTCGGTCTCGCTTGAATCAGCAGCAGGAACATCATCGGAGACATATTCCAGCCCAGAGCCAAGAGAGCCTCGTAGAAAGACGACTTCGTCCTCTAATGATGATGACGACGAAGAAGAAGATCCACCAGAAAAGCTTGATGATAGCGATGGAAATGGTGACGACAACAGATCACCAGCAGCTACAAAAGATAAAGAAAGCTGTTCTTCTCCAGGCGATACTTTGCCGACTGTTGCGATCGCTGCTACTGAGTCATCGAATCCAAAGTCGAGGAGGCTGTGATCGAGTTCCAGAGAGCTCGCTGGCGAAGATGACGATGCTGATGACAACGAAGTCGATGCCAGTGGCAGATGCGGCAGAATGAAGTCGAGGACGCTCGGAATGTACACGAACGCTTGGTCCTCCGCGCATGGATCAGGAGTCAAACGTAACCCAACGACAACAAGCCGGTCACGGTTGTCTTGGTCTGTAGTGCGGACGACAACGGGGCTACCGAGCGCTGCCTCCACGGAGCCCACACAGCCGACAACACTCGATGATGATGACGATGACAGTGAGGGTAATCTGGCTCCACTCTCCTTCTCAGTTGTGCCATCATGAGAGCACCAGATAGTCTCGTCGCCGCTGAATTCTGGAGAGCTGGCACAGGAATTTCGGGAAAAGTCGGGTCTCCCAGTCCACTGGGCGGCGTTTTCTCCTTGCACTTGGATCTCCTGGAAACTGGATCCAGGAGCTGCTATGGCTGCAGTTGTCGTCTGATAGATATCTGGAAAGCTACTTGCTGGTGGCGACCATGCGTCGCTGTCGTCCAGGAAAATGAGCGCCACGTTGTTTGCAAATGCATGCGTCACGCCGTACTGCGGATGTAGCACGACGCTCTGCTTCTTCATCTTTGTTGTCACCATCTTCCTCTTGTAGGTTGTTGTTGTAGATGACACGTCGATAGACGCGAGCTGTGGGCTGAGTGCGCAGTGCGCGGTCGTGAGCACGACGGTCGACGCCAGCAGTACGCCCGCACAGCGCTCCCTACCGAACCTGCCGCCGTCGAAGCGCGCTATCACCACATCCACTGAATCATCTTGTGCTGTCGCTGTTACATACGCGGCGAGCGCGACTGCGATGAGCGTGCGCCATCGTGCACTCTCGGTCCACCACCACATCGCTGTTATGGAGAGCGCGCAATATGAGGAATGCGGTCACGGAGGCGATTGAGATTGAGATTGAGTTGACTTGGCCTCCTGACTGACTGCGAAGCGAGCGAGCGAGCGACGACGATGGGATGGTCCGCCGCCGCATTGGCCTCTGTGGCCGGCTCTGCGCGTGACGGAGCGCAGTTTCTGCGCGCGTCAACCCGCGGGAACGTCCAGATGGCCAGACGGTGGGCGAGCGCACGTGACCACCTCTAAAGGTGAGTAGTGATAAGATTAACTAGTATTTGCGGTTTATATGGAGGTATAGTATTTTCTAAAACTACTTTTTCATGATTTATATAGGTTATTAATGTTATAAAAGGGTATTTGAAGACTGAATCCGCGATGTCAAGAGAAGAGACTTTGTTGACACTGGTACCTTCTTCACTGCAATTTGTGGCAAGCCTGGCCAAAAGGAACAAACACTGCTGCTGCTGCTGCTTCAAATTGACGACACCCGCGCGTATGCACACGTAACAAGTAAGTGAATGCCTTAGTCTGATGAGCATGTGTAGTGATTATTTGGAGGTGGCCAGATTCGGCTCCATTTGCCAAGACGCAAAGTGAACTTCACCACTGATTTCTTCCTCCAACAACTGGCTTTCTTGTGAAAAAGCAAACTCGTTGCAGTCAGTAGTAACAGTTGAGCATCCGTCGACATCGACACCAACCTCATTAGGCATAACAACACTCGACGACCCATTATCACACATAACCACATCAAATAGATCACACTCACAACCCACAACTCTTCGAAACACTTGGCAACACTTTTTTTAAAACAAACAGTCACTCCACCTTTAGATATACCCTAAAATGCATGTCAAAGGCGGCCCCTTGTCAAAGGCGGCGCCCTTTATTTGGAGCAGTTTCAACACACACCCGTAATTACACGTAGTTGTAAAATAGGACGCACCTCATTGAAACAAGGGCAACGAGTCGAAAATAGGACCAAACTGATGGCCATCCACTTGACACACAATCTGCTCGTTATCGCGATTCACAGCTAAAATGGCGAAACCCACCGGCCGGCACTGTGTCTCCGGTGAAGGAAGACAGGAGAAGAAGTACAGACGACCTGAAGCCCCATACTAGTCTTTCATCCCTCGTATGTCACACTGCAGCGAGTTCGCCTTGCGCGAACTTATCTACGTGCCCACGAAAACATCGCGGAGGTACCATGAGACTAGAATGAA
>JALBZB010000464.1:0-26276 GCA_038050625.1 Pythium sp. MPC-2022a | reverse complement strand
GTGTGAAGTCCGCCCGGGTCTCCCCAGAGACCTGACTGTATTTGTTTGCTTACATATTTGTATATATACATTTGTCTGTCTTTGTCCTCGACAAGGCTCCACGAGAGTCGTCCCAGGAATAGTCTGGATCAAGGGTTTGTGGATAGTCAACTTCGGTTACTACGTGATACAACTAGATCTCAAAGAACTTGTAAAGGGTACACAGTGTGAGGTATTGATCAGAGGTCGCATATCGTTTGCGATCTTGCTCGGTTGGAGGAAGCCCCACCCCTTGGCTAAACCTCCGACCAAAGTCTAGAACTACACGCCCACCAGTTTTCGGTGACCCCACATCATCACACAAGTATCGTCATCGCCTGCCGTAATGTCGCTCCGAAAAGGGGGTCTTTGCCATTTGAATGCGTTTTGTTTCCTCTGCTCAAGCGCGTCGCATTTAATCAACAGTAAAGTTGCAAACCTTCCACAACTTCTCGTACAATTTATTGAGGCGCTCGAGAATTGCCCCGCCACAATGAATGATCAAGTTGTCGTCGTTCTGGGGAATTCTTCTCTTGCTCCAGTTCATAGAACCGGACAAGAGAAGCCTGCCATCCACAATGAAAAACTAATAGCGACACCAACATCACAAAAAAGGAGTGCAAGGGAACAGCCCAGATTTTCGCCATGTTAAAATAAATGGAAAATTTACTTTATGATGGAGAGTTCGGCTGGAATGGCAAAGAACATTCATACCGGCATCTGGAAGTTTAGCAATTTGCGAGTGCCGTCCAATTGATTCGCTCTTGTCCGTGATAATCCGGATCTTGAGGTGACGCTGCTTTTTCGCCTTTATGTGGTACTCGACAAGCTACACATTAATAAAATACGACCAGCACACACCTTAAGAAACAACATCAACACAAGGCTGACAGATAAAGTTCGTACCAATTTCGAAGTAATTAGATGCATACAGATGTCATGCTGGCCCAGGTTGCATCGACGCACCCCAACATCAATCGAAGAGTGGATTTATCGTGCGCGAGAAGGCAGCTTGCTCGGTTTTCGCATCTTCCCAACGGTGAGTAATCTGAGCAGGGTAGAGCCTTGGCCGGAAAAGCGAGTGTTTCGACGTACGAGTACCTGTCGTCTTCGCCCACGTCGGTCCCTATGGCTTGGCATACTGGGCAGGCCTGCTGGCTACTGTCCACATCGTTTTTACTCTCTATGCGCTCAAACTTACTCTCTTCCTTCTCTTCACCGATGTCACTGGTAGATGAGTCGCGGGGGCTGCCGCCATCAAAGTTCACACTTGCAACTGTAATGGGCCAACGAGCTGCCGCTACATGAAGGTGAATCAGATTACTGATTGTGTGTGTCACACACCACCTTCGCTGTGCATTGTAGGTACGGAGATGAGGCATTGATGACGCTAAAAGATCCCCACATGCATGAGTGACGTCATTAAGTTCTCTGTACTGATCAAGTACAGAATGATGGTTCCTGCTCTTGGGAAACTTCGTTGTGACGCAGGCAACGTGTCGCTGCGGGTTGAAGTGATGGCGCCAGCCAACCACTTCGCAGGGAATTTTCCACAGGACGTCAAGTTCAAGTCCTATGGGTTGAACCTCAAGCGAATCCGAGGTTTTATATATCAGTCGACTAGGTTTATTTCTACATGTGTAGGTTTTAGTCATAAAACATCTAGGACCCTTTGAGGCGATTTAGCAGTAGTGACAGGAACCATAACAGCTTTTCAATTCAGTTGCAATTTTACCGCGTTCGCCGCAAGTCTCCTTCCTCCTCCCTCCAAGTCGGGAGATCGCTTCCTCGACGCACAAGCGTGTGTGCCGTGTTTTGGGGACTGTCGTTGCACAGCGCCCCATTACAGCAACATATTCTAGGCTTTTATAATCGCTCTCTTTTTTTTCTCCTCGTTGGCGCCGAGAGATAAGCGGAAGCTGCCAGTATCGAAGATCTCACCTGCGAGGTTGTCTGTGCGTCCGCAGCCAGTGTCTCCACCCTCATCGTTTTCGAAGTGAGGGCTACCCCCACTGAAGCTCGCTGCCACAATGTTTGTTGTCCATGAATCACCCAAACTCTCGACATGATTGATCTCACTTCGTTGCGTAGAACATGGACTCATAGAATCGATGTTCCCCCACAGCCCATCTCGTCGTCCAGTTCGCTGTTGTTATCTTTGTAGGGAGCTTCTTCGACGTTGCTGTAGGCATACGATGTGCCCTCACCACTGCTGTTAGGGTCCGACGCGCCCTCGCCGAGGATGTCAGCATCTGTCACATCGCCACTAAGGCTCTCAAGATTCTGGACGTTCTGGGCGACGTCCTCGTCCTCGTCGACCTCACTAATGCCCAAGGCTCGGCAAAAGCCGGGAGCAGAGGAGCTTCATAGCACCTCCTTCATGGAGTGCCGATTGGTGAGAAGGAGCTCTGCTACAGATCGCAAGCTAAAGCCGAATCGATCGAGAATGAAGGCTGCGGTCGTAAACGACTCAGTCATGGGACGCGCGCTGTAGGTCCTATTCTCCAGATCTATAGTGATTGCAATCGTGCTCTTGTCCATATTGGTTGTCGTTGGCTTGGTTATTGCGTGTGCTGCGAGTGCGTTGTTGCCGTGTGTTTCTGTGTGAACGAACGCTAAGTAAGTTAGCGTTCTATAAGTAGCAACACTCCCAAAATACAGTGAAATGAAAGTGGATCTCCACTCTCTTGCAAAAAGCGCAGCCGCTTTCATCCCTCCTTTCCCTTCCCCCTCCTCCTGAGTTATTTTTTTGCACGGCCCCGCACTCGCGAAGAAGCAGCCAAGAGGAGAGGGAAGCAGAACAGAAAGCGAAATGGTGGCCATCGCTCGTGCGCTCTCAGTTCATTCTCGTTCTCGCTTGGTTATCCGCACACTCGCTCGCTCGTTTCCCCTTGCCTACATAATATAAGCGCGCAGATCCGCAACAATCATGGGCGATCTGGAGATGGTTGTCGGCGCCAAGTGCTACGTGCCGGACGAGATTCACGTATGGCTCACGGCCAAAGTAGTATACAAGCGTGTCTAAAAACTCAATAGGGAATTCCAATACAAAACAACATACAGTGCGCGACAAAATCTTATGGACACCTCAAAAGAATTGAATGAGGAGGGGTTTTCCCGGAGTTTACATTTGCGAAGCTGATTTTTGGACTCGTTTTAGAACATATCTGGGACATTCGTGTGGTGAATGTTTAGCTCGATTGAGGATCTTTGAGCCACAAATCAGGACAATATAGATTTAGAGAGGTCGACAAAATCTTAAGGACAGATGGAAACAGAGCCATTTGGGGGCGGTCACGCGTGCTTTATTGGTTGTAGAGCATTACAGAAGGTGTCTATTAAGCAATCTTATTGCCTTTGCTTTTTACAACAGCCTAGCATCTGTCAAACATTGAGTTTGTGAGCTTTAGAAGGAGATCAGACAAAACATCATCCCGCACTTCCACAATCGCACTTTTCAGTTCGTCAGTGGTAGAATACTGACGAGCGTTCTTGAACACCGGCTTCACCACGATACCCCGCAGGTTTTCAATCGGATTCAAGTTCGGAGAGAGCGCTGGTCAGTCCATGGTCTTGATGTTGAGGTCCGCGAAGAAGAGCTTTGTTGCGTTGGCTCGGTGGATGCTGGCGTTGTCGTGATGGAAAACGCAATCTCCCTCATGGACGTCATCAACGATCTCGAATAGACGGCTTGTAAGCGTTTGCTGATAATCGAACGCGCCTTGGCTGCCCCTTAGAAAGGCCGGTCGAGTCTCCCTGAGGGACGAGATTCCATCCCATCCCATTGCGGGCCTACCGCCAGAATGACGTCTCCGCGTGACCTTCTTGTCAGTCCGGAGATCGTGCCAGTAATACTTGCAGCTATCGGGGCCGCCAAGGTTGATTTTTTTCTCGTTCGAGAATACCACGCGGCTTCAGTCCGTGTGCAGACGGATCTGGCGCTCGACCCACTGAACACGGAGCGCCTTGTGACGGTCCGACATGCATGGGGACTTGTTGGTCTTCTCGTATTTCAAGTAGTCGCAACGTTGCAACTCGCGCTGGACAGTTCGAACGCTTGCTTCAACACCAAGCTCCTGGTGGGTCTGGTTGGCGGTGTACTCTCCAGTTGGGACAAGTCTCTTCAGGCGAGTGCGGTCGTGTACCTTCAGCGACAGTGGCCTTTCCGTGCTCTTCTTCATACCGTAGCCTTCCGGGTCCTTCAGGAAAGCTTGTACCACACTCTTCGAGCATCTGACGGCTTTTGCGATCTCTCGGACCGACATTTTCATGCTCGCATATGTCAAAATTCTGCCTTGCCAAAGCTTAGTCAGTCCTAGAGCCTTTACCATGATTATATCGCCCCGCGTCAAATCAGACAATGTCAAACCCATGATCAACCCCAACCCCACTATGTCCTCTACAATCAATAAAGCACGCGTGACCGCCCCCAAATGGCTCTGTTTCCATCTGTCCTTAAGATTTTGTCGACCTCTCTAAATCTATATTGTCCTGATTTGTGGCTCAAAGATCCTCAATCGAGCTAAACATTCACCACACGAATGTCCCAGATATGTTCTAAAACGAGTCCAAAAATCAGCTTCGCAAATGTAAACTCCGGGAAAACCCCTCCTCATTCAATTCTTTTGAGGTGTCCATAAGATTTTGTCGCGCACTGTGGTTGTAGCTGATTAGACCAGTTTTGCATCAAACAAGCATGCCATCTCAAACGAAATGTGGTTCACAATGAATTGACTCGTCTGCTTTTCCCATCCATTACTTTTCTCCGCTTAAATCTTCCTTCGCATCCTGCCTAAATCTCTTTTTGGTATCAAATCTTCTCTATTGGCGTACAGTATCCTCCCGAGTATATTCCCAATCTCTTCACTTCAACCTCCATAAATGCATATGGATCCATACCTATCATTTGTCGCAGGTCTGTACCGTCTAAAACCGGTATTTGTTCTTACCAACCCCATATCGTCTGAATGTGACGCGAAGGTCGACCGATTTCTGCGATCTGATTGGCTCCAGGCGTGATGTCTTGAAGAACATGTAGCTCACGGCTTTGTCGCTTCCACCAAGAGGTCCAATCTCCATTTCGACCATCCCAACAGTCAACGTCCATCAATCATTAATCATCCAGCCGACAAGCGCGCAAGAAGAATCAAAGCCAAGCGAGTGATAACAGCATGCACGCGAATACCATGCAGCTCTTCATGCTCGCACTGCTCTGCGTGCTGCTAGGCGAGAGTGCCGCGCGCCAGTACGTGCTGCGGGGGCCCGTCGTGATCATCGAGAGCGCCGACGAGATGTTCCTCAATGGCGCAGCACCGTCGAAAGCCGCCGTCCACGCGCGCCAGCTCGTGCACGACAACGAGTGGACGACCATGGCGACCGTCTCGGTGCAATTCAAGGGCGTGCCCTGGGCCAACGTCGTCTCGTACAGCGGTAAGTGGATATCATGCACGCTGCGTAGTGTTGAAGTACTATATGTAAGGCTAATGTATCATGTCGTACGGTTCTGTCTATGATACGTGCTTGCTGTATGCAGACGGTATCGGCAACTCAGCCGAGGCGTCCACCGGAGAGCTCTACTTCTACCTCACGACGCTGGACTCCACCGGCACGGACCTTGCTGCGAACCCGAGCGCGAGCATCGCGATCTCGCTGGCGCAGCAGGGCCGCAGCAAGTGTAAGATGGACGTGGAGGACCCGACATGCTGGAAGCTCTCGATGTCCGGCAAGGTCGTGCCTGTGCCAAAGGACAAGGAGGACTTTGCCAAGAAGGCGCTTTTCTCCAAGTACGTCGAGACCTCTCTATCGAAATGGTCTACACAGACAGACATACCCACAACTGATATCTGGTAACCTTGTAATTTTGATGTGTTGTTGTATTGCAGACATCCGCAGATGGAGTACTGGCCGAGCGACCACGGCTTCCAGGCGTACATGCTCAACATCGAAAACATCGTGCTCCTGGACTACTACGGCGGCGCCAAGCACATCCCTGTGGATGAGTACTACGGCGTGAAGCTCTAAGTAAATATGGTTAACAAGTGTTCCAGCGGCTCGGCTGGTAGTGTAATCTATCTACACTTCAGCCTGGAGCACAGTACACACACACGCTAAGTTGGCTTGGCTCCTGAAGGCCCCAGGTTCGCTACAACTTCTCTTTTATATTGTTGGCGCTATAAGGCGAAGTGAAAAAAACTCTACGGACCATTTGTTTTACTGGTTACGCAATACCGTCCCCAAATTTCTTCCGTTCCAAGACAATTTATCGAGCCGAGCAATGCAATTTTACACAGCGCCGTAGGTACGGCAGGTACATACCGTGATTGCTACCGTCGCTGTTGCAAGCAAATGGGCGAGTCAAAGTGTCAGCGACACCAGCGAAAAAAGGGGGAACAAATTGCTCAATAATGGCAACGACAACGCTTCGACGTTGCCGAAGACCAATTGGTTTCCCCGGAGGGTAGCGGACTTTGGAGAGGCACTGATTTGCAGCACACCACGTAGCGTTCTGCGTTCACTTTTGGAGTGGGATCTACTCTATGGTGCTTTAGCCAAGAACTATGGCGCAGTACACTAAAGAGCCCCGCCTCGGAATGCGAAGGCGTGTTCACCCAAAATATTGCCCAATACTCATTTCGGATAGTCGGTCATGCAAAAACTGAATGGATTGAATCCACAGAAACCGTGACAAGATGAAGTTGCTTTCAACTTCAACTTGCGCTAAGTTCGTTCGACCCGTAAAGTTCGGTTGGCATGCCACCGCATTGCTAATGGTGCCTGGTGGATGAGATGATCGGGCATCAGTTGCACTCACAGCAATTGTCACTGTGCACTGATCACGCCGATACACAGAAGCTCAGTCACACAGTCACGCTCGCCATTCAGACAAAGCCTCTTCCAAAATTGCGCCAAGCGCCAACTCCTTATCATATATCAGTCGCAACAGCGTAAAGGCGCCTGACTGCCTGCCTGATACGCTGTGCTGACTTCATAAACTGACCGAGTGCTTTGCTTTGCGTTACGCAGTGCAGCTGAGCCCAGAGTTGTTACTACAGCCACCAGTCAGCCCAAGAGCTCTTTTAAAGAGCCGTCACCAATTGAGTTCCTCGTGCTACTGGGTGATTGCTACTACTTAGTATGGGGCTTGCTCATATATCCAGTCAGTCGGTCAGTGACCCAGTGATCTGATCACAGCGAGGCGTTGAAAGTGGGTGTGATAGTAAGAGTAATGAGCAACAATACTATCGGATAAGAGAGAGATTTCAAAAGACCACTTCATTGATTTCGAGGTGTCACAGCAGTTGGTACGGACACACGTGCGCGTTTCTCCAAACGCACCTGGTCATTCGCCACCAAGCCAGCACTCTGCATGGTCAACCGCTCTCTGTCATCGAGGACTGACATACATGTATCTTGCGCCTGGCGCTCTTGGTGGCACCAAGCAAACAAGCAGAGCGCCAGTCAGTCCAATCAGTCAACTCCGTCAGTGTCTGGTGCCGCCGCGCCTTTTTGCTTATGAGGGTGCGACACTTTGAAGTGTTGCGGTGGATGGATTGCAAACTCACACTTGCCTTCCTCGCCCAAAGAACACGCGCTGGAGATACGTGGATATCGGAAGCGACTCGGTCCTATGCTGTCTTTGGCAGCATTGGCCCACCCACTTCCACCTCTAGGTTTAGTTAGCCAAGTAGCATAGAATCCGGAGTACAGATATTGTTGATCGCGCTGCGTATCTAACTGAATATACCTCAGTGAATCATCATCAAACTCGCACTTGTCCACTTGCGCGTGGTTGCAGCTGGTAACCAGTACCAGTCTGGTCTGGTTGGCTGAGCAAACGTGAGCAACAAAACAACTCAAATCCACTCGATTGCACAACAACGAACTCTACAACACTCCTCCAGGAGCTCCTCCTGTTGAAAATTGTCGGATCGACCCAATTAATTGTAATACTGTAGCAACAACCAAAGCAAGCGAGGACTAACGAAAAGATATCGGAGTGAACAATCAATCGATGACCTCGCTCGCCTGACTAGCTGGTTGTAACTCTCTGGTGGAAGAGAATGTAATTATGGGGCTATGGAAACTGACGGGGGGAACATGCGGCCGTCCACTTCAATTTCAATGTTGTGTGTCGAATTCCGGTTGATTGACTGATTGACGAGTGGCCTGTTCCTGCAAGCAAGCCGCGTTACACCCGCGCACAGAGCCGTGACGGCAACTTGAGTTTGTTTATTTGTGCACATGTGGCACTTTGTGGACAAAAATCGCAAAAATCGCAAAAATCGAACGATTTTTGCCTTGCGAGAGCACGTTTGTATCGGATATTACGGGAGACTCGCTCTCTGTGACGAGGAGGACCGAGGACATCTCGAGCCTTCAGACGATGAGTGCTTTTTCGTCACAACACTCAACAGCAGAGACCATCGCTCCTTGGTCGCGTCCAGGAACTGTACCCTTTACGACTGATAACATTTGCCTTTTGGCAGACCCGACTTGCAAGAACACCTTGAAGCACCTCGGAGACTCTGGTTTTGTGCGGAAGTCACAAACATAGTGAAGGAACGGCTCTAGAGTGCGCATTGAGTCGCAGGTTTGAGCATTGAGGCATTGCATCGGCACTAACTGGAGTTTGGGTCCTTCCTTCAATGGCTTATTTGCCACACAGCCCTGGAACAGCAGAAAATACACAAGGGTTGTACTTTACTTCATATATTATCCCTGGACTGAGGTCTTGGAGCAAGTTCATCAGCACTCACCACCGCTGTACACAACACCACGCAAAGCATTTCACAGTGGCAAGTCTGTTCCGTGCGCACACCCTCTGTTGATGTTGACGCTCCAAGCGCTTCATCATCACCCCAAGGTGATGATTCTGTCTGATTCAAGCAAGAGTGGGAGGGAGGCCAAGTCAAGACTTGACGGGAATCTAAGAAATATCCATTTTTATTTCCAGACCTTTATATGAGCTGAATATTGTAAAGAGGTGTAAAGTTGCTCAAATGGACAATCATTTTGCATATCATACATATTATAGAGGTAGCATAAACACAATAAGTATTTGCCAACTGAAACGCACACAAAGCACATTTGGGATGTTTGCAGCTTTGACAACAGGTAAACACGGGGACTTGAGAGCAAGGCGAATCATAAAACAACAATGAGGAGGCTCTCCATGTTGAATGCATGCACCATACAACAGAGCTCTCTATCCACCAGGACCCATCCCATTTCCACTGAAACTCATGTGACTGTGTGCCAATTTTGCAGTGACGCGGGTGGGCGGCACGTGTAAAGGAAAGGTGGCCGACCGATCAGCTCGACATGGAAGCCCAGAGAGTGTCCAAAATGGATCTTGCACCCACCCACCTCATCAAAAAAGCAAAATGGTTCCCGGCCGTATCATCCTTCGTCATGATCTAAAATCCAAAATGCCACATTATTATATCCCTAGCAAGCCCAAAGTGGTCCACCACGAGGTCCTTTCATCCCGCTCTGTTAGACGGAGCCTGCAACAAAAAAGTGTCGATGGCTTTTCCCTTTTGCTCAACGCTGGGCGAGTGGCCTCGCTTGAGCTTGTGCTCAACCGACTCAAAACGTCTTTGACAGCTTTTGAACATGGGCGTCAGAAAAGCCTTGAAGCTGAGAGAGATGTCCAGTTCAGCTTTGGAAATGGCTGAAACAGCGACTGCAGTCTCGCTCGTCTGTCGTCGTGAAACTCATGCGCTGGACGTTTTGCAACTTTGATCCAACCAAGCAGCTCTATTGCGAATCGAAAGTGCAGTTAAAGCCTTGCATACTGATTACATTTTGTCACCGTCGGCTGGAGCTGATGGTGCATTGTTGCTAGTCAAGAGTGAAGCACAGATGGGTTGCCTTTATCAGTCCAGCAGGTATTCCGCTGCATTGCACACATACAACGGTAATCACAAGCGAGTGGAACTAAATTGTACTCTCCCTCTCAAAGAGAAAACGAAGTGTGGAAAGTCAGCACGTTTTTCAACAGATCAACTTGTAAAAAAGGTATTTCACCACCAAATTTTTTAGATGAGAGACGAGATCGCCAGGATTGTTTGTCGCCTTTACACAACGTCGTAGATTTTTCGCACAACAAATGGGAGCATTTATTAGCGTGGTGCGACAACAAATGCATTGTACACTACTGTCCTGAATGGGATCCAATCAATCCTGTTAGTTGAGAGGTACAGTTGCCTTTAGCATCAACTTGCGCTAAGTTCGTTCGACCCGTAAAGTTCGGTTGGCATGCCACCGTATTGCTAATGGTGCCTGATGGATGAGATAATCGGGCATTAGTTGCACTCACAGCAATCGTCACTGCGCACGAATCACACGCTTTGTACACAGCAGCGACTTACTCCTTCTTATCGTGCCATAGCTATTGTGCTTTCACACCCTTTTTTTTGGCAAAAACGCGCAACAAAACAGACTTTTATTGTCGTAAATAAGCATCACATTTTTAATAAGAGCTGGGTGTGCAGCTGGAACTCTTTTGCATCCTCAAAAGTCTCAAACAAGATTTAAAACATGGGTGGTGAGAATTGCTTTTTATTCGTAAAAATTCTGAATAGCTGTTCTGAGATGGCAATTCGGATTTTATATTTTCAAACAAGAGCCACAACTGGTATGACGTACTCGTCCGACTTTCGATGGAGGGCTGTCTCCCTCATCCATGTGTATGGGATTGATGTGTCCTACATTAGTGACATTTTCGGCCCCAAACCCCGGAGTATCAGGCGCTGGCACAGTCGCTTTTTGAGCAAAGATATTGTGAGCGAGAACAAACCACCAAATTGTGCCTCCAGGTGGCCTCCTGATGTGCTGCAGCATGTCCGCAAGTACGTGCAGTACTACCCAATCTTCTACTTAGAAGAGTTGCAAGCCTTTCTGACGAAAGAGTTTCCAGTACTCTCCAACACCTCGCTTTCTATGATCTGTCGTGCCCTACATTTTGACCTGAATCTTACGAAGAAGGTAATCTTGAAGAGGTACATTCAATCATGTTGCCGTGCTTGTCAAATGAAATCCTCGGTCTAACGTGTAAACATGGTGCTCATAGATATGAAACTACAAAATCAAGTTGCATGCAATTTACTCCTACCCGGAGCAGCTCGTTTTCATTGACGAGACGTCGAAGGACGAACGCCACACGTACCGTCGGTTCGGCTGTTCTTCTCGCAACACAAAGTGCATAGTAAAACTGCCTTTATCACGAGAAAAGCGCCGTCTTATCTTTGCTGCAGTTGGCTACAGAGGATTTGTGGGCTAGAAAGCAATTGAAGGCATCTTCACCCGTACGTCGTTCTACCAAGCGTTCGTCAGCAAAGTCACCACTCCCTCTTGAACTCATGGCCACTCCCAACTCGATTGTTGTTTTGGATAACGCCAAAATCCATCTCTACAATGAACTCGAAATGGCGACCCATCGGACTGACGCACACCTGCTATTTCTACCTCCTCACTGCTCCGTATTGAACCCAATAGAAGTTCGCTTTAGCTAGTTGAAGAAGTGGATCCAGTGTCATGCATATTTAGTGCTCCTGCTCTACCCAAATCAGGTATTAGAAATTGCGGTGAAAAATGTACAACGAGATAGTCTTCGGGTGCACTACCAGTACTTGGGCATTGTGGATACGAAGTTGGCGGGTTGCGAACTGCTGTGTTTGAATCGAAGATCAGCTCAGATGAGTAAGAATATCTATTGAGTCCATTAGCATAATTATTCAGACAATATCAGAGAGCGTGCTATTTTCCAATTACATGTGGCCGACGTCTTGGAGATCTTGTTCAGGGGCTGCAACTGGTTGGAAGCCATGGTAAATACCTTCTGTGAAAATGCCGCGCAGCGGGAGCCCACGTGCTCTCCGCAATGATAATACATCTACACGATATTCTACCCACAAACCATTCATTTCTAATCGAATTGTACCGACCATTGACCTTGCGCTCTGCTCGTCATCACCACCGCTACTCTGTTACACGGCAGCATCCAGCTCCATTGCTCGCCTGGTTGTGTTGTTTGAGAGAAGGCTGACACTGTTGGTGTATGACTGCTGAGCTTGTGTCGCGACGAGATGGCTCGTTGTGATGGGACCGAGCGTCATGTCGTTCTTCTGCTGAAACTGTTGTACAACAGCAGTGGCAGCGTGGATCCGTGTTGCTGTTGTGTGATGAAAGCTTGTCGCAGAAGGAGCAGCGCGCGAGCTACAGTACAGGAAGAATTCGAACTGGAAGTTTCCGATGACGTTGCCGTCCCAGCTTGATCGGTCTCCTGCTGAGACGCGCTTCCATCTTTGCCCTAAATGGCTCTCGAATGTCACATCACTAAAGGCAGTGAAAAACTGTTGAGCCGCACCCTTGCTTTTACGAAAGTACACACAGTCATCATTGAGAACGAGTTGCTGCCCCGCCACGTCTTCTTCAAACAGACAAATGATCTTCGCCCGCAGCACGTTGTATCACTCACTCGCTTTTAATGAAATAACTCGCACATGGTCACCCCTCAATCGCTGCTCGATGTTTCCTTTCCAAATCATCAGGGTTGCTTTCAACTCGCAGTGGAGCGGCACACGCAATGCATCAGGGAGAGCACTTGTCATTAACCTAAGATACAAAATCCCTGTGGCAAATAGTATACATGATATTAGTGTTGCAGCGCTGAGAGATCATAATGAAATTCATACCGGATCCAACTTGTTACTTATCATACTTATCGACGCGTCTGTCAAAATTCTCGCCAAGGGTTTATGCCTATTTGCCCCTCAACACAGTAATTGTGCCAGTAAACTCGCTCCGACGTGATACTGCGCACACAGCTCTGAAACAAAGGGATAATAAGTATGACACATAAACGCTCAATGCCATTTCAGATCCACCGTTGATGAACACAGATTTCACTCACTAGCAGCAAGGTTCTTGTTTTCTTTTGTTCACATAAACATATGATGCAGCTACTTGGTCGCTCTCTTGCTCCCTTTTGTAGTTTAGTCTCGCGCAGAAGCAAGCCTGCCAAAGGAGGAACGCAGCACATGGTCAGACATGTCCATAAATATTCGTTGTGAAATGGCATTTATCTCACCGTTATCGCTCAGAGCACACACACGCGCGATGCCTCCTCTCTTCAGTCACTCTGCAGAAGTGTTTTCTACCGCAGGTAGCAACTATACTGCATTGTAGCAGACACAACACGAACACTCAACTCAATGACACCAAATATAATATGCGACCTTACTTACAGCAGGTGTAGCATAGGAAGTAAACGGCTGCAGCTGATTCGTCGCTACACACGCCAACACCAACGACGCTCTTCTCAATTGCTCAGTTGTTTGCAGACGCGTCTAGCGGCGCATTACTTCTTCTTCTATATGCGCACACACAAGCAAGCCAAGAGTAAACAAACAAATTTGATACACAGCGTACCAGTCGGAGCGCACCCGGCGTCGTCACGGAGGTTCTGAGCTGCTAGTTTTTCTCACGGCTGTCTGTGTATTGCTGGCAAGAAAGAGCGTTTGGTCGAAGGATTGACAGCCGCCGCCTCGCTGGTGGTCTTGATGAATGGTGCGGATATTGAGAAGAAGGGGTTCTGTCGCTTTACCTTCGAGAACAAATACAAAGAATCATCAAGTTGTGCAATATCGTGTCCTGTCGCTTTTGACAAGCTTCCCGACTGTTGCAGTTATCTGAGACCTGATTTTCTCTAAAATACAGTTTGGCTTGGCAGTTAAATCAGTTTTATCGAACAAGTCCGATTTATAGCTCAAAACAGAGTGTAAAGGAACTGCAAAGGACAATATTACAACTGTACAATACAAAGGCGCCGGAGCTTTGGGTTGCACTGACTTACTGCTGGCTGACCGAGTCAGTGCCAGTGCTCCGCGTGCATGTTCGCACGTAGCGCAGCTGAACCAAGCACCACCAGTCACGCCAAGAGCTCCTATTACGATCCACCAGTCGATTTCTCCCCTTGCTGGCTGATTGCTACGTGGCTTGCTTGCTCGTACATCCAGTCAGACAGCGACCCCAGCCCAGCATCGCGGTGAATCACGGTGGGGTGTGAGAGGTGCTGTGATCGAAACAATAATGAGTAACACTATCGGATAAAGGAGACCTCAATGAATTATGGTGTGAAATCACATCGCGCCTCCGCTCTCCGTCACTCAAATCTTCATCGATCTCCTTTATCTTCTCCGCACTCATCGAAGATGAGTGCTCCAACTGCTCCAATGCATTGCAACTCGACACACCCAAATAGAGAGCCTTGATTGATCCCTTTCGAGGTGTCGCAGCATTCCTTGGTTGTATGGACGCGCACGCATTTCCTCTGCATGGTCATACGAAAGTTGAGTTTATCATCGAGGATTGGCATCCTTGCGCGCGCTGGCGCTCTTTGCAGCACCAAGCAAGCAAACAAACGTACCAGTCTGTCCAATCAGGTCAACTGACACCGCCAGTGTCCGCCACGCCTTTTTGCTTGTGGGGTGCGGCACACTTCGAAGTACTACGGATGGATGGATTGCAAACTCACTTTGATCGCAACTGGTTGTGGGCAAACGTGAGCAACAGCAGCAAGTCCAAGTCCACTCGATCGCACGACAAGCAACGTGGAAGGAGCGCAATGGATGGATCTGGATGTGCTGGCAACTCCATTCTTCCAAGAGCTCCTTGGAGAGAGAATCGTCGGGTCGAAAGCAATAGCAGCGCGCAGGGACCAATAAGCAGCAGACTTCGAACAATCAATCGATGACGCCGCTGCGATTGCCGCTGGCTGGCTGTAACGCTCTGAACGGATGAGCCCCCAGAACAGCTTCAATAACGGAACAGCTCTCTTTTCGCAACAGCAGGTTGGGTTGCCGCATCGAAAAGCTGGACAACGCAATGCAACTATGGGCCACACACAATTCCACAAATGGGCACAGTAATAATGGATACAGTGGACAATTTTGACGGATACTGGAGCAAGGTCCAAAGCTAGCGCATTATTACAGTCTTGAAGAATTGATGATTTGAGTGACTAACTGGTGATTCTTGGCTCGTTCCTGCAAGCTAGCCGCGTTACGCCCGCGAGCAGAGCCGCGACGATAAGTCAAGCTTGTTTGCATGCACGCCAAGCATTATGTGCGCGTTTTGTATTGAAATTTGGATTTTATGGGAGATTCGCTCTCGCTCTGCGACGACACGAGGTAGGGAGAGGACGCCAGCGCACGCCTTCAGGCGATGAGTGCTTTTTCGTCCCAACACTCGACAGCAGAAACAGACCTTTGTAGGGCCGCTGCCAGGTCCTGAACTACGATTGAGTGATTGAGTGATTGTGTGAGTGTACTGCTTTGCTTGTTTCCACTGCACCCGTTCGCCGGTCCGACCTGTCCTGCGAGCTCCCGCCGAGAACAGCTTGCAAGGAACTGTTCAGGTTATGTCTTGATGGACAAATGGATTGTGAGCCTGGGGCTTTGGACGTTGTAACACCGAGTTACCCAGGTTTCAGTATTGAGAAACTGAAGGGGTCATTCATTCATATTCCGGGCTGGTAACACCAGAAAATAATGCAAGGCAGCCAGCCCAAAGTGATGTTGGCATCGACGACCTCTCGAATGCTGATGCATTCGAGTCAAGACCGCATTGCGCGGACGGAGGGAGACGGGCTGTGCGCACGCTATTGGTGTCACTGTTGGTGGCGGCATTTATCATCACCCCGAAGTGATGATTCCGTCTGATTCGGGAGGTCAAGGGCGGGAATCTCAAGACAGAAAATCTCAAAAAACAGAAAATCTGTCAACCTTTTTTATCAAGTACTCGCATCGAAAAAAGGTACTCTACCAATGGAATTGTCACTGTATTTGAGTTCGAGCATTAAATATAGAGGTAAATGAAAACAGCATTTCCCGCAAAACTACACTAGAAACACGGTATATAAACCACACTTGAAATGTTTGCAAATTATCCCGAGTGTTTACCTGAATCCGGTAAACACGAGGACTTTGAAAGAGGGCGGATCACAAATTGAAATTGAGAAAGAGCCCCATGGACATGCTCGATTTTACCATAGGGATCCACTGAAACTCATATGACCTTGCGCGGCCACGTTCACTTGTAGGTAAAGTGAAGCGAGCGGGTAGCAAATGCAAAGGAACCGATCAGCTCTCTCACACACACCAGCAAACCAGAAACGTCCGCGAGAGGGATATCCACATCATCGAGGGGGAGATGTAAAGTGGTCCACGACCGTATCATCCCTCATCATGATCGTTGCCCTCACCCAAGCCCAAATGGATGGCCCGCCAGGAGGTCATTCATTTCAAGTTGACCTGTCCTCTCTCGTTTCAAGTGTGAACCTGTAGTAACAAGAATGTCGGCGGCTTTTCCCTTTTTGTTCAAACTTTGATGGTCCCGCCACTGACTCAAAACTTTTTGACAAAAATGTAAGTTGTGGATTTGCCAAACCAGAAAAGCCTGGCTACTGTACTTCCGGCTGTCTGCAACTGGGCGGAGTGTCCTGCAAAACTGGTAGAGAGAAACAGGCAAAGGTGTCCAGTTCAGTTTCGACTGGCGCGCGCTCGCCTGTCGTCGCGGCGACGATGCATGCTTACATGCTCACGCTGGACGTTTGGATCCATGCAGCATTCGCCCATACATCCTATTCGTCTGTATCGAGCGAGTGCTAGTCAAACTGCAATGAAAGGTTTGGGTTTGATTCCAGGCTTGGCTGGATTTCCATTTGATGGCGCATTTACAATGTTGTGTCAGCCACAAGCTGAGCTCCAGATGGGTCGGTGGTTATCTGTCCAGCAGCTCAGACTGTATTGCACATGTGGAGGAGGATGCAACGGCAATCACAACAGAGTGAAACTGTACTCTCTTCTCAAAAGAAAACGAAGTGGAATAGTCAGCCCATTTCTCGCAGATTAACTTGTAAATTAAGGCATTTCACCACTTGAGATGGAGAAAGATGAGGGGGACCAAGATTGCCTTTTTCTCACGACGATGGCGCCACCACAAGTTTGACGAGGCTCTATAAACTGCGTGCAGTTTTCATTTCGTCACACACCCCACATACTTCAAAAGATAACGCGGCGCTACAACACAAATAATAGACACTCCTTTGCTCCTGACGAGCGCTTCTCCATTTTCAGAGAGGAAAAGCCTCGAAAGAGAGCGCGAGTTTTGCTTGAATCAAGGATCCAACGGGAGCGAGCGTCGAACGTTGAGGCATTCACAAACTATTAGAGAGAGAAAAAAAGAGCAAGCAAGAGATGGCAGCCACTCAGGCTCAGGTTTACAGACAAACACCAAACCAAAATGGAGCTTATAGCTTTTCGACTTGGTGAAGAAGAAGAGCTCTTGCCTGCCATCTGGGCGATGATCTGATCTGTCACATCAGACTCAGAAAAAGTGCGCGGAGGTGTAAAGTGCGCAGTTTTACTCACACTTACTTATTATGTTTGAGCCTCTTTGTTTATGATGGAAGGCAATAATACCTTACAGATACACCTATACAAGCGGCTAACGTACAGCACAGGCTCAAAAACTCGATTACAAAGGCAGTCGAGTGTTTTGTTGAAGTATAAGCACGAAACTGCGCCGTTACGCAAGCTTCTGGAGAGTGGAACCAGTAAAGGCGCCACAAGCATGATGCGCATCAGAAAACCTCTTTGAATGTATACACCACTTGAGACTAGTCTCCGTAACAAAGGAAAATCTATCAAAATTCATCCTATATAATCACATACCCTCTATAATACGTTTGAATGTCAAGCTGTTGACATGGAGAAGGATGCAATGGAAAGCATCCGTGTCGTGTTGACCCTTCTGCGCTACTGTGTACGCAGATTGTAAACGCGTTTTGCTTCATGAGTGTTTTGTTTTGTGCTGAGCAAGCGAACGAAAGAGGGTGTGTGAATGAGCCTCTCCCCTTCCATTCCCTCTCTATCTGATAGCCCACCACAATTGCGCTCTCTGTCCCTCTTCACCCGTTCAGTTCACTTGTTCTCCATGTATTACGCAGTATCACAGTCACCCTGGACTCCTTTCTGAGGTGTTATCGAGCAAGTCATTTCGTAACCAGCTGCTGCAGCCGACTCACGCCTCGTAACCATGTGGCTCTTGGCAGTGCTGTACACTGGCAATTTGCTTGTGAACTGAGCGTTTCATACTTTACTCAAGTCAAAAATATGTGAAATGCTCAACTTTGCTGCTTTCCCACGCCAAAAAGATCGCGCGACCAGATGCTCTCTGTGTAACTGAAAGAAAGCGTCTGGTCTCTGGCCAGGCGAAAGAGTGGAACTGGACAGTGCCCACTGTCTGTCTCATCTCCCTCCCCCAGTCCTCTGCCCCAACTCTGCAAGGGGACGTCACTTGTGCAGCGACAATGCGCCATTGAGAGCTGAGCTGCTGTCAGCTCAGCGTTTCTTTCCCTTTCTGTCGCGAGCTCCTCATCATCAGGGCTCACGAGCCTGACCGACTGACTGCCTGCGTGCCTGCTTGCCTGCCTGCCGGTCTTCTTTCCCCACCCGCACTTGTGGTTTTCTCCCCAGCCGCGAAAAGGGAGAGAACGCTTGCTCTAGCGCTTCTCAGTCGACCCCCTCCCTCACTCATTCGTTCTCAGCAGCTACAGTCTACAGCTCCATTCACCAGTCTCTTATTAGCTCCAGTCACACGAACGCTCCAGTGTAGTAGCAGCGATATCTCCAGACAGGGCGTCCGCAGATCCACAGATCCACAGCTTTACAGATAGACAGCGATGCACCTCCGGTTCCCGCTGCCCGCAGGGTACTTCCCCAAGTTTGAGCTCACGCCGGACGAGACGATGGCGTTCCAGAGCCTCGTGAACGACATCGTGAAGGAGACGCGCCGCGACCAGCTCCACTTCCTCAAGGACGGCAAGATGAACGTCGACGCGCGCACATGGAAGCTCGCCAAGTCCAAGGAGCGCCTGCACGTGTACCGCAAGCGATCAGCAAACGGTCCCGGACAGCTGGGGCTCTACGGCGCGACCGCGGACTCGACGTCGTCGTCGCTCTCCCGCTCGGGCTCGGAGAGCTCCTCGACCGACGCGCTCTCGCGTCGCGGTATCCCGACGCGCACGTCGTCGTCTGCAAGCATGAGCTCGAGCCGCGGCAGTGTCAGCTTCGACCAGGAGAGCCTCTCGGGCATGTCGATCTCGCGCGGCCGCACGGAAGAGGAGGCGTCGCGCAAGAGCATCGAGCCGACTGTACTCGGCTTCGGGCTCATCGAAGGTTCGGTGGACGACATCATCTACGGGCTCCACGAGTCCTCGACCGAGGAGATGAAGACCATGGCGTCGTTCCTCGGTGACGACTCGCTCATCGACTGCGCCGTGCTGCACACACTGCGACTGACCAAGTCGACGTACCTGGGGCTCAAGTGGAAGCTCACGCGGTCACTGGGCGGCAACCGCGACGTGTGCTTCGTCGAGTATGTAGGCATCGCGGTGGACGCCAAGGGCGAGCGCTACGGCTTCCACGTGCTCGAGTCGGTGCCCGTGGGTAACTGCCCGCCGTTCGCCGATAACTCGATCGTGCGCACCAACATGTCGTTCTGCTATTTATTCCGCGAGAGCAGTCAGCCAGGGCTCGTCGACGTGTTCATGGAAGGCGCTTTCGACTCGAGCGCGGACGCGTTGACCGCCGGCGGCGTCGGCGACAACCGCAGTGCGATGGAGATGCTCTTCGGTCTGACGACGGCGTTCGTGGCTGCCGAAGCGAAGAAGCTGTCGGCGCTCGTTGCCAAGCAGTCCCGCCAGCCGGTGACCAAGACGAGCGGCAGCCACTGCTCGATCTGCCGCGCGAAACCAGGGCTCCTGTCGTCCCACCTGGTGTGCCAGGGCTGCGGCGGCGTGATCTGCACCAAGTGCCGCGTGAAGAAGCAGACCTTTTCGCGCAAGGGCAAGATCAAGGTGTCGTGCTGCAAGATCTGTCTCGTGAACGTCAAAGACACGTCGCCGTTCGAAGGCATGACGTTCGAGCGCCAGCCGCTGAACGCGCTCAAGAAGAAAGCGGTCGTGTCGCCTGCTGCTGCGGAAAGCGCCGCCGCGCCTGTGCATCTCACGCAAATGGACCACCACCAGCAGCAAGCCGTGCAGTCTCGGCACCCAGCGATGATGATGCCACAGCAGCACCAGCACCAACAGAACTACGCGAAGCTGCAGCGCCACAACTCAAGCGGATCCGCGACGGACACTGAGTACTCGCAGTCGATGCAGTCGTGGCCCTCGAGCTCGATCTCGTCGGGCTACTCGGACATCGACGACGGCTCATACTACCCGACGCTGCAGCAGACCCCGGAGCACGGCTCGCAGCTTGTGGTTATGGACCGCAAGATGCCCGGCGACGGCCCAGGCTACGGCTTCCAGCACCAACAGCAACAGCAAATGTACCAGCCACAGCACCATCAGCCACAGCAGCAGCTCGCACGGTACGGCTCGCAGGGCCAATTGGTGCCACAGAACCAGAACCAGATGCACTATCTGCCCAACACGCAGCAGCAGCAGCAGCAGTACCCTCCTTCCTCGCACATGACGCCACTGAACGGCCACCACCAGCAGTACCAGCAGCAGCAACCTATGGTGGGTGGCGCACCCCCTCCACGCAGCACACCCGGGGGCTTCAGCGGCAGCGGCAACAACAACCAGACGCGCGCGGGGCTCTACAACCAGATGCTCGAGCTCCAGATGGCGGCCGAGCGCGCGTACAACATGGCGAACCAGAACGCAACGTACCTGCACACCCAGCAGCGGTAGTGCCTCTGCAGCAAACAAGCGCAAGAGCATGGACGATGGAGAGTCTGTGCTGCTTGAAGCAGCAACTGATAGTTTATTAGAAGACGGAAGAGCGAGTGAGTTAGCGAGAGACCGGAGGACCTGAGGATCTGGGATTTGAGCTCTGGAGAATAGCGCACGGTAGGAAAAAGAGACAAAGAGCTGGTTATGTAATTAATTTGGATGTTACAGTACCGTATATATACCCACACGCACATTCCTGCTGCATTTTCAGCATAGCGTACAGGCTTGGGTAGACCTCTTCTCTTCTGGTGGTTTGCGTGTTACTGTTGCAGAAAAAAAATACAGATTCGCCGAATAGAATGTTATCGCAGCGATGCGGCGCCGCCGTAAAGCACGTGTGTCTCGCTTGGTACGTGGGCTCCGAGAGCACGCGGAAGCGAGGAAAGTGGAAGCGGATCTTCCCGCGCGGGTAGTAATAAAACAATGCCGGCTCCGTCTTCCGACTCGTGGTCGACCGCAAATGCGCCATGAACACGGGTTCTTTCAGCCTCGGACACCTGACTTCACCCACAAATCGTCCCTGCAGTAGTAAATGATCAAGTGAGCGCGTTTAGCCACTACTGTAATTAAATGCAAGACACATATACGAGCGGGGGATTTATTTACTGGCGAGGCGTCACGCACTCACCTGTGGAAGGCGCTGGATCCATCCAAAGCAGTGTAGCTCCGTGGCGAGCGCCGCTGTGCTCTCCAGGAATTGATGACGATGACCAGCACCAGCACCGCCATCGACCTTATCTCCAGTGCTATCAGGCACGTCAAGAGCGTCTGGGATTGGCACATCATAGCGAATTGCCACGAACCGATCGTCGCGCACGCTACTGCTTACCACAAATGCTGCAGGAGTCGCAATCACAGCGTTGTTACCGGAGCTTGCGAGCTGCCACACGACGATCACCAGCGCGACGTAGAGCGTGCACGCGAGCGAGTCCATGCCTCTAGAGGTCTAATGCACTCCTCTTATGGAAGGGTGCGTCTGTTTATGATGGCATTATTATTGGTTTGGCGCCATATCCGACTGCGATCCAAGTGGATCTTTCGAAAGGGCATCCACATATCTCGGTTATTTATTTGATGCGGCTCAAATTCAATACACAAGTCATTTGTATGAGCAATGTTAACCACACCATTTGAGACATTGCACTATTTCGGGATCGCGCATTTTAAGGTGGGCCACCTGATCTAGAAATTTCTGCTTGGGGTGGTGATGGGAGTGTGTGCGCTTGCGCATTCAGCCACGCATGACAAGAAATCGGATCCGCTCATCCCCCTCTTCCTTCCAACACGCCGGTTTCTCGTGCAAATTCGGCTCTTGAAGTGGAGATCCACGTCGCTGGCGTCTGAAGCCTAAGGCGTCATAAAATTCGGTTGGCTCCAATATTCATTCGAGAGCACAACCAAGCAGCACTCGCGCTGGAGGATTGACATGGGCTGGGAAATGCCCTTGTGTTGCGAAGAAGTGGTTGCCGAGACCACAGCGCCTACAATTCTTCATTTGCTAGTGCAATAACCATGGTCTCCTCGTCTCAAACAAAATGGGATCCAATGATTTCTGGTGTCGGAGGAAGCTTGCGAGAGTCAAATCTGCAATGAGCTGCTTCGCAACCAGAACTACCTGCCTGCCTGCCATGCCTGCACCTTTATCCAGCATTTTACCATTGGGATGTCCTTGACAGCTCACATCCGCGTTCTGGCGTCTGCACACAAAGCGCCAACGCTTTCTAGACCACCCAATTCCAGGCGACTCATTCAGGAGTTGGCCCTGCACACAATCCATGAAAACGCATTCTCGCGGAAGGTGTGTTGTTTGTAAATCCCGCACTATGTTTTTCAATTGATCTAATTTCCTTTCTCAAGCATCACTAATGCAATTCTGATTGTGTAGAAGAACATTATCTAAGCGACACAGACATTATAAAAGCAAATATACTTTCGTGTTTTGGAATATATTTTTGTGGATATGAAGTGCTGGGTGAAAGACTTGACTGCTGCGATTCCCTCGGTGGACGTGAGGAGCACCTTGCCGTTGTTTGCCCAATCAGAGTGGCCCGCCCATCTCGCAACCAAAACTACCTCTGATAATTTATACCGATGTCTAATTCTTGTGGTGCTTGGTGACAAAAAGTTCAATCCATTCACGTCCGAATCCACAACCATTTTAAACAACACGCTGACGCCCGGTGGACCCCATTATATAAACACATGCATTAACAGTATGTACAGTGTAGCAGGCAGTACTTGTAGCAACGGAACAATGGCAATTGCAGCCACCCGCAATAATGTGGTTAACAACAATCCAATCATTTGTTTGACGTAGTCGAAAATCCATGGTTGGCCCAACGTGTTTGTTGGCAGGTTTTCCGATGGTACATCCCATCCCCCTTTTTAAACGCAAAAACCTCTATAAACATATACGTACATTTGGCGTAGAGAAAGTGCGCCGTCGAGCTTCCAGCTGCACAGCCCCACAATTCATTTACGAAAAGAATTGACCATGAATTGACAAATGGGTGAGAATTGCGCAATTCTTCTGAAGTTTGGTTTCCCTCACGTTAGCAACATTTCCATTTAATGATCAAAAATGCGCGTCTGTCCCTCGCATTCTAATGCTTGTACCAGACAAGCAACCAAACGATTAGAAATTGAAACCCAAAAAAATTAGCCTATCCCTACAGATTGAATTGCGACTGTTCCGCTATTGTTTTGTACCGGGCTCACACCCAATTCATTCCTATATTAACTGTATGGGCGACAAATTGCACAAACACAAAAGCTGAACCTGCGGAAAACCAAAGCTTGGGAGCACTCATTTCCCATTTTGACCAGGCGGTGGCACAAGCGACCCACCAAGCAAGCAAGCGACCGCGTGCCTTCCTTCCTTCCACTCTTCCGGCATCGACTTGAAGCACTTTTGTCAGCGTTCGTGACGTGCATCCATCCATTTGTGTGTGCTTCTTTGATCTGCCTGTCGCCGTCACCGTCATCTTCAACCTCCACGTTCTGTTGCCGTGCGTATTGAAGAAAGAAGACCGTCGCGACCTTCACGTTTGCGTCTGTGAAAATACACCACACGTTAACACTCTAATATCATCACCATGCAGTCGACGCTTCGTTCGAATGTGGCACGTCTTGGACGCCGTCAAGCCACCTCTGCGTCCTCGCGTCGTGGATACACCAGCGCGGTGAACACCAAGGAGCAGGAGGAAGTGTTTGAGAAGCGCGATGGTTCCATGGGCAAGATTGTCAGCGAGCGCGCGTTCATTGAGTTCAAGCGCCAGCCAGACCCATACCGTCCGACGTTGGAGCGACTACACGACTGGAACGAGATCAACACGGACACACGTGAGCCGGTGGAGCGCAAGATCCAGGCTGCGCGCTGCATGGACTGCGGCACGCCGTTCTGTCAGACCAACACGGGGTGTCCTGTGAACAACTTGATCCCCGAGTGGAACGAGCTGGTGTTCCGTGACGAATGGAAGGAAGCCATCGACCGATTGCACAAGACCAACAACTTCCCCGAGTTCACGGGTCGCGTGTGCCCTGCTCCGTGTGAGAGCGGTTGCGTCGCCGGACTCGTAGACGATCCGATCACCATCAAAAACAACGAGTACGCGATCGTGGACCGCGCGTTTGAGGAAGGCTGGATTGTGCCGCGCATCCCGCGCCGCAACGGTCTTCGTGTTGCCATTGTGGGCTCAGGTCCAGCTGGTCTCGCCGCTGCGGATCAGCTGAACCAGAAGGGCTACCACGTGACCGTGTATGAGCGTGAGGACCGCGTCGGCGGTCTGCTCATGTACGGTATTCCAAACATGAAGCTTGAGAAGAAGACTGTGAACCGACGAGTGGACTTGCTGCGCGAGGAAGGTATCGAGTTCGTCACGAACGCTGAGATTGGCGTCAACATGCCGATCGAGCAACTTCAAAGCGAGAACGATGCCGTAGTGCTGTGCCTCGGCTCAACGGTGCCTCGTGACATGGACATCCCAGGCCGTGATTTGAAAGGCATCCACTTTGCGATGGAGTTCCTGACGAAGAACCAGAAGCGACTGATGCTCACGATCGACGGCAAGCTGCAGAGCGGATGGGACCGCAACTTCATTACGGCGGAAGGCAAGGACGTCGTTGTCATCGGCGGTGGCGATACCGGCACGGATTGCAGTAAGTGCTCCCTCTTTGTGTGATGCTCATTGTGTGAATGTTTGTACCGTTTTGTGTGTATTTCTGCACATAAAGTATCTAACTTTCGTTTGGCTATGGCTTCTCTTTTATAGTTGCTACGTCGATGCGCCACCGCTGCAAGTCGGTCACGAACCTCGAATTGAACCCGCAGCCGCCACCGTCGCGCGCGGCGGCGAACCCGTGGCCAGAGTACCCTCGCATCTACGGTGTCGACTACGGCCACGCGGAAGTGCGCTCAGTGTTCGGCGAGGACCCGCGCAAGTACAGCAAGTTCACGAAGGAGTTCAAGGGCAACGACAAGGGTGAGATCACGCACGTGGTCACGCAGCTGTCGGAGCGCGACCCAGAGACGGGCATGTTCAAGCCGGTGGAAGGCAGCGAAGAGGAGTTGCCGTGCGACCTGGTACTGCTCTCGATGGGGTTCCTCAACCCGGAGCAGAAGCTCGCGGAGCAGTTGAGCTTGGAGATCGACCAGCGCCGCAACATCCGCGCCACCTACGGAGACTTCCAGACGTCTCAAGAGGGCGTGTTCGCCGCGGGCGATTGCCGAAGAGGCCAGTCGCTCGTCGTCTGGGCGATCAACGAGGGACGCGGCGTCGCTGACGCGGTCGAGAAGTACTTCTTGGCGGAGGGATTCCAGCCAGAGGTCTCGCAGAACCAGCGCTTCGGCTAAGCTAGAGAGAGAATTGACGTGAAGTGAGAGCGAGCGAGTGTCAAGAGTGTGTCAACGTGTTGAAGAGGACGAAGGTGTGTAGTGCTAGACAAGAAGAACGAACGAACAAGGTGGTGAACGAAAAAGGTATAATTTGAAACATGTTTATTGGGGAAATCAATCTATCTGGAAGTGGAGCTTGACGAGTGATTGACAGGCAATCTGTAGTGGTGGTAATGGAGCAAAATTGTGTGGCTGGACGAGTCGAGTGAGGATGAATGGTTGACAGAGTTCCTACAGTTTGATGATGGGCACAACGTTCAGTAGCTCGTCGATGCCTTCGAGTCTCGATTGCTTTTCAGCATCTCGAGTCTTCTCGGAGTTGCTGCTACTGTTGCTGCTGTTGTTGTAGCGCAGGTCCAGGATCCGGACGCCTTTGAGCATCGAGACATCGCGGAGACGCCTGCAGTCGCTGAGGTTGAGCACGTGGACTCGCGCGAGCGCGGAGACGTCTTCAATCAGCTCGCAGCCGGACAGGCTGAGGGAGTGCACACGTCTGAGCGCCGACACGTTTCGCACGAGCTTGCAGTGCTTGAGCGAGAGCGTGTGAACGTTCCC
>JALBZB010000463.1:0-26283 GCA_038050625.1 Pythium sp. MPC-2022a | reverse complement strand
GGCGATGCAATGGGCTCAAGAGGCATGGGAGACAGTGACGAGCACCACAGTGGCAAACTGCTGGCGCCACACAAAGATTATCGACGACGACGTGTATGAGCTCGTTGAGAGCATAGAGCAGCTTGCTTTAGGACTGTAACCGGACCACACGTCCGTAAAAGACCATCGCTTCTGTAAAGTGTTTTACCTGTTACATTCAATACCTGTATCTGTCTAAAAACCTTCTAGGGTTGATATATTTTTATGCGATTTTCCGTGACGGTATTCTGAAGGAGAACTGTACTAAAATCAATATAAAACTGGCGTCCGTATTTCAATTACGCGCCAAAATGTCGGCGAATTTTTGTAGTTCTCGCTAGACTCACTCGTTTTCAACGCGGTTGTGATTGGCGGAATGCTTCGTTTTAGCTCTTTCATTGATGGTAATTTCATGTATTAAAACGCGTTTGTTCAACCAGGAGCGCAAAAAGTGGGTGTACGTATTTCAATTACGGGCACTGTATGATGAACAGTTCGCGGATGAGCTCATGAACAAAGCGCGTGAAGGGACGGTGAAAGTCTGCATCCTCACCGGTCAGAAGATGTCTGAAGGCTCGACCTCGAAAGTCATGCAGATCCGCAGTGAATGCAAAGTGAGTCGCTTTTTGTGTTTTCAGCTGTCCATTGAGGAACAACTTTTTCCTTATTATTACGTTGTTGTATGCTTTTTACCATAGGAAATTACAGTGAAGGTGAAGAAGCCTCTGATGCACGACAAAGTGCTCATTATTGACAGGCGGATCGTGATCAGTTGCGTTGAAGCGCTATCATGCGCCATCTCTGTTGCGCGGACAAACCTCGACAAATCCGGTGCGTTTGGCTCTTGGCTTGGCTTGGCTGTGCGTGGACTAAAATTGGTGTTTAGCATGTGTGAATCTGGTTGAATCGCTTGCACATGAGGTCAGTCTGCCGCTTTGCCTCAACGAGCGTCGGTCGCGTATTGCTCTCGTAAAAATAGCGTGTTTCCCCATGTTCGTATGTGCACATCGGAGAAGCTGCAACTTCGGAAAGAGCGCGTGCGTCGGCATGTAATTATAACCACGCGGAGGGCAATCTCCAGCGTGGGATGCGTACAAGAGTGAGGTGGCTGCGCAGTTCGACTACAGCGAGTGTGAATTAGTCTAGAAAACTCCTGCTCCTCCACGCGCACGTACACACAAGCGAGTCCTCATGGGCACTTGGGCACTCTTTTCTGCAGACTATTGCGCGAATAAGAGCACGTGCGTGCTGATCGACGTGTGGCTCCAGCTCGTGCTGTGCATCTTCTCGCTTCTCGTGGTCGTGGCTTTGCTCGACTACTTGACCGGCTGCTGTCGGTGTCTGCGCTGCTTCAAGCCCAACGAAGACGATAGGTCTTACAACGAAGGATCGATGCTCCGCCGGGTGCTGGGGCGAACGGGTCACTTCTCCAAGTCGTCAGGACGCCGCATTTGGAGCAACATCAAAAGCAGAACCTCGCCTCTCCCAGTCTCGGTGATTCGCAGAGACGCTCGCTCTGCCCAAATTTTGAGCCACAAGAACTCCCAGAAGCATGGCGCTCATTTCATCAAGCAGACGCAGCGCATGTCCCGCATGGATTTCACGATCATGCAAGTTCGTGGTGCACAACCTGAAAGTGCTTCATCTGACTTGGACAAATCGTGCGACAGCAGGAAAGTGGAGTCTTCTCGAGGTCCGACTGTGCTAGATGGTGCGCATGATGGATCGGGGAGCACCCAAGGCAAGCACCGATTGACATCTCGCGCGCAACGAGCGGAATCGCCGGCACACAAAGCGAGCTTATCCATTCCAGCGCTCATTAATCGAGGATTTCCTCATCCATCATTTGTCAACGGCGATGGGGATCAAACACCAATTGAACCAGTCAGTGATCAGAGAGAGCGTTCAAATTCGTTCCGAAAGCGTCTCGTGACGGCGTTCACAGCGCCTGATTTCTTCACGAAGCGCAGCCCCGCGCCGCTGACGCGTCAGCCCTCGCACACTTCTTTCAACGCGCCGTCGTACGAGCTGAAGCACGAGCTGACAGTGCTATCGCCAGATGATCGCCTTGAGAACGACCGCCGGTCAAGCATGGAGCTTCGAGATAAGAGGCGGCTGAGCGTTGGCTCGAGCTCCCAGCTCCAGTTCCAGGTTGGCGGCGACAAGGCATCCGTGTACGAGGTGAAACTAAAGGAGATCAACCTCGTGAAGAGACTGGCGTTTGGTCCGCTCAGCGAAGTATACGCTGCAATTTGGCGTGACACAAAAGTCGGAGTGAAGCTGCTGATGCCTCGAGAAGGGGTTGTGGACCACTTGGCAGAGGCTGTGAAGAACTTTCGTCGCGAGATCTGGGTCATGAGCTCTCTCAAGCACCCGAATGTCCTCAAGCTCATCGGCGCAAGTCTGACACCAAGCTGTTACGTTCTCGTGATGGAGTACATGCCGAACGGCTCTCTGTATGAGTACCTCCGAGATGAAGCGAATTTCTTTCCGTCTCAAATGATTACCACGTGCGCTTACGACATTGCGGCTGGCATGAGTTACATCCATCAAGCTGGTATCCTGCAGCGTGATTTGAAGTCGAAGAACTGCCTGCTGTCGGAGAATTTGGTAGTCAAGGTCGCAGATTTTGGGCTCGCGCGGTACAAGAGCAAGCTTTATGGGCAGTACACGTTCGTTGGGACGCCGTTCTGGGCAGCACCAGAGGTCATTCGGCATGAAGACTACGACGAGAAAGCAGACGTGTACAGCTACGCGATCGTGTTGTGGGAACTGGTCGAGCGCAAGGACCCGTACGAGAATTTGAATGCGTACCAAGTGCCCCTACTCGTCGCAAACGATGGGCTTCGACCAGCAGATTTCACGAACGCAGCACCTCTTGGACTTGAGCAGATCATGAAGCAGTGCTGGGATGCAGACCCCGAGCAGCGACCGACGTTTGCAGAACTCGCTGAGACCCTGCAGAAATGGCTCTTACCGGACGAAGAAAGCGAGGACCTGTCGATGCATATACAGCGCGAGCAGAACACCGCGACAGAGGAAGAGCTGCACTTCTTTGCGTCCTCTCACGACGTGAATGAGAAAGTGATCCCGATCTTGCTGTCGTCGAGGATGCAAAGCAGACGCTCGCTGCTCCGGATGCCGTCTTTCAGCAAATCAGGAAGCGACCATTCGATCGCAAGCACTGTCTTCACCGGTGGCAGCTGAAGGTGGACGAAGACTCTCATTCAGGGAACCAAGCAAATGACACAACAACAACGAGGGACAGCTCCAAAAGCACTTATTTTTTGTTACAGAGTATCTACATGCAGCAATTTTTCACTTCATTTCTTTTACAGGTGCTTGAAGTAGAGATCCGCTGTCGCAACTGAAGCCGCCGAGCCCGAGGAGACCGAGTCGACCACTGATTGCGCAGTAGACATGTCTTCTCTGTCGGTGAGCGCGTTGTGGTTGCTGCTGCCGTTGGTGAGCGCGCTGCTGATGTTGCTGTTCATGCTGATGAAGCTCTTGTTGCTGCGGAGGTAGCGCTGAAGCACTTTCTGGTAGTATTCCTCGGTGCGCGGAGGGCGAGCTGCGCGCAGGTTAGCAGCATTGTTTCCGCCCATTCGCGTGGAGTGGTCACGCTTCAAGCCCGCAGCGAGGACGTCCACGTGGTATTGCCGAGAACCCACGCGGTAGTCCGCGCCGTCCTTGTTGTTGGACGAAGCAGTGAGCGCCACGCCGTAGTCACTGATCGTTCCAGCGTCATTTGAAGAGAAAGAGATCAGCGATGGAATCGACGACGACGCGCCGGCCGACACGTTGTTGGTGTTGTACGGCTTGAAGTTGTTGTTCTTGATCTCAAAGTGTTCGACGACATCCACCATCGACGAGAGTCTCGGACGTGGTGTTCGGCGTCCAGCTGGCCCCCTCGTCAGACTCAACCGATGCTGCTGGTGCTTCTCCGATTCCTGGAACGACATGGCTGAGATCGATGAGTTGTCATCGGGGACCCCGATCGACGGCTGGTACGCCGGTCGGGCCGCAGACTCGGTGATTGAGGAAGAGATCGTTTGCCGGTGCCCAGAGACCGACGAGCGCTTGCGCTTCTTTTCAAGCTGCTTGAGGAGCTTTGCCTTTGTTTGCACGCCCGAAGGAATGACAGAAGCCACGCACTGCAGGCAAAAGGACTCCGTGCACGGCGCTTGGGATTTCTTGCCTTGGTGAGCCCGATGATAGTGGTCGCAGAAGATCGGCTTCTTGACACGGCACGAGCGGCAGACACGCTGCCAGCAGCCTCGGCATTGCTGCGGGGAGTCCCAGAAGAACATGGAGCGCGCGCAGACGCCACAGAGATCTTTCTCTTTTCCTGGTTTGCTGAACAGGTGGGTCGCCATGACTCCAGGAGCTGCGCTAAAGGAGTGGAGAAGCATCGAGAGGTTCTTGGCTTGGCCGCTCTGGGCAGTGTTTGCCAGCGCGATAATGCTGTTGGCGAAGCACGCGTCGCCGAATGAGGACGAGATGCGTCCTTTTGGGTTGAACTCGCCGTGCATGTACATGCTCACGAGGTCGTCAGCCTGCTTCTTGAAGAGAATGCCGATGGAGATGTATCCGCGAACATACCTGCTCGCCTTGCTGCTGATCGCCTTGGAGCACTCGTCAGTTGGTTCGATGGAATGCAGTACCAAGTACCCGAACTCGTCTCCATAGTCGTCCTTGAAGCAGTCCATTTTCTACAATCAGTCCAAGCAAAGCAGCAAAGGTCAGTACACAACATTCCACGAGTTCAATTCTGAAAGAGACTTTGGGTCTAACATCTTGGTACCTTGAAACTCAGGAAATCTCGGTTCTTGCAGAAAAACAGCCCTGGGGTCTTGAGCGCCGTCCACGTGATGCCGGAGAACTGGAACTGCTCCTGGTCGTCGCCGCAGCGGTCCACGTGAAGCACACCGGCGTCAAGAAACTTGTTGCTGAGCAGAGTGTGAAGCACCTGGGAGTCCTTGGTCGTGTCCGCGTAGAGTCCGTTCATGACATCGTTGAGCGAGCCGTGGATGGTGCCGCTTGCCATCATGATGCTCGTGTGCTGTTTGCGGCGCATGTGGCGGTACACGCGTACGTCGTTTGACTCGCGGATCAGCTTCCACTGGCGATCCCTTGATTCAAAGTTGGTGGACGGTGAGAGTGCGGCACCTGCGTCCGAGCCGACTCGCTGTTTCTTGTTGCCACGCGAGACCGCGATGCGCTCGCGCTCTTCGCGCAAGCGGAACATGTGCATCGTGTTCTCCAGGCGCTTGTTGCAAAGCTCATGGTACATCTTGAGCTTGGCCGAGCTGATCTCGCTGCGGCTCGCGCGGATGCGCTGGAACAAGTTGTCTTCCGCGGGCTTGGCGATGAACGACGCCTCGAGCTCCATCTCGAGCTCCGGGTCGCGGGTGCGCGTGGTGGCAGTTGACATGGATCTTGATCCGGACGGCGGCGCGGCTAAGATCGGGATGTCTTCAGTAAAGTAGCGCGAGTTGACCACCGAACCAAACGTCATGATGCTATGCTTGGTGTGATGGGGAATAGAGTGAAGCAGACGAGGTATTTACAGAAGTGAAGCGAATCGACCAGTTGCCAGCGAACGGATCGAATGCACGAGCGTGTCTGTGGCGCTCGTTCTTTCTCTCTGGAGACAGAGGAATGGGACACCGAGCAAGACGAGGCGCAAAGACGCACTACTACCGGCAGTAGCGTCTATGGGGAGAAGAAGGGAGGAAGGAGATCGAACAGATCCGGAATGGTACGCCGAACCGAGCTGCTTCTCTTTCCGCTCTCTCTAACACTCTCGTCGGTGGTGAAGCTGATTGTGGCGCTTGGCAAACAGCAGCAACAGGCATGGCGCGGCGGCGGCAGCAGGGCCATCAGCGGCCACAACACCCAAGCAAGCAAGCAAGCGTGCGAAGGTGGTGGCTCTCACACATCTTCCCATGAGCAGAGAGAGCGCGCGAGAGGGAGCCATGTGAGCAGAAAGACCGCTCTTCCAGGCAGCGCATCTCCGTCTTTGCGTTCTTCTTCCTTCATTTTCTCGCTTGAAAATGGGTCTTCTTTTCGGTACTGCAACTGAAAATGGTGTGGTCCAAACTTTGCATAGTTTAAATGTGTGCTGGTGGTTTGTACCACGCTAACTACGCTTAACGCAGTACATTTTGGGACAAATATTGGATCAGTACTGACTTTGAGCGCAGTATCAGTGCATGTACCCACCATAAGCAGTTAAAGCAGTGAAAATGCGTCTTGCGAAAGTCGAGGTGCTCGTTGTGTCTTTTCTAAAACACGATACACATTTGGGCTTCAGCTTGATATATTTTCTGCTTTCGTCAAAATAAAACTATTTGAATAAGCGATGCAGCTTAAATGTTAAAAGCCGATGCAGACGCGGACGAAAAAAATGTGAGCGGTGGACGAGCCAGTTTTTTTGTGTACGTTGGAATGGATGCGTTATTTGACGCAGATGAAATTGTCTGCGTCGAGCAAAGCTCAGCCGGTGCTCACAGGCTGCTGATCTTAAGAAAATGCTGGCCAAGTTTTGCAGCACGCGCCAACTCAGCCGCTCGACTGGAACGTACCGAATTCGAACTCGCCACCGCAAACCCAAAAAGGTTTTGTGAGCACCACTCAGCGAAGCGGTGTATTGCGGAGTCTCGTGCTTCAATGCTCGCCTTTAGACTTAGATTCGTGCTCATTGGCTAGTTGTAAGGCATTTCCTTCTGTGTCTGACCAAGGAAACAAGATCTGCTGGATCCAAGCCTTTCTCTGCCGTTTCTCAGTAAGTCGCGCGCTTTCCAATCCCAATCAATGAGACGAGCGTCTTATTATTATAGAGATTAAGAGCCAAAAAGCAACAGACGCGAAGCCATTGATTGCTTCCGTTCGACTGGGCTGTCCATTTGGAAACGCTATTGTGGAAAAAGTATCTTTTTGATTCGCATCAAAACGGCACAACCACAGAGCACCAGCATAAAGGCAGGCCTTGAGGAAATCAAGAAGCTTAAACGGCGGCAGAGAAAGTCTCTGTTGCATGTTGTGTGAACCATTTTCATTTCCATCAACATCTGCGGCCTCAACTGAACGAATGGCTTGGGGTTTGTATGCGAAAAACGATCCAAAAGGGAGCCAAATCCGATTGGATACTTTTGAGCCAGTCAACGAACCAACGCCAACGGTCTCACTTGCGTCGGGTTTTGCAGCGAAAATTCTAACCCATTCTCCTGGTTTTCTCGGAAAAGAGATTTACTGTACCTGCCTCGAATTGCAGCCCCCAAATATTCGCTTTGCTTGGCCACCGCCACCTCCATTTTTCAAACTGACAGCGAGCGACAAGCTTCTCCCTGATGCACACCTGTCGATCTTTTTACCTATTCTATGAAGAGAAACTTGCAAGCACATCCGATGTGGGTTAGTTCTTTGATATATGCTTGTGAGTGCGTCGCTCGTGGATCTTAAATGCGTGCCAGTCTGCGAGTTGTTCTTGTGACTCGCCTTTCTGAGGAGTCCAATTCCCCTCTCGGTCGGCGTTGCGTTTAAAATGCTTCATGAGCATCAACAACTTCAGCACTCAACCAATAAAGACCCAAAAAGCAAAAAAGAACTCACACTCGCTCACCTTGTGTCTAACTTCACGCATATTTTTCATGGCAGCTGCTCGTTTCTGGATTTATGACATGCTTTTTTCATTGCTCGTCTGTCCTGAATCAAAATCAAAAGCTCAAAGCCCCGAGTGCTTTGCGAAGATCTTGGGATTCTCGGTTGCTGGAAACTCATGGGTGCTGCATGCAACACAGAGCACCAGCATAGAGCTAAACGGCGCGGAAATCCGATCCCCAGAGTCGTTTCGTTGACGAAGAGGCGCCAAATGGGCTCACTTGATCTGGTTCCTTTGCTTTCGTCATGCGGGTGTGTGTGCGAATCTCACAGCTCAATACGATTAGCATAGCCTGAATGTCTCTACCGCAACGGGAGTATATAATGCCTGCGAATGGAACTGAGTTCACTGGCGTCAGGGAGAATGGCAATTGCACTTTGCTCTCTCTATTGCAACAAACTCATGAGTTGGACAAGCAACATGGATAAGGACACTCTCTGCCGTTTACTTAGTCTCTATGGATCAAGTCCCTACAGTAACTCAGCAGCATCCACCACCAATATATGTCAGCCATTCATCCATTCATCATTCATCCAAATCCGTCACCTCGTGCTCGTTGGCTTTCTCAAAAGCCGCGTCCCATGCTCATGTTGACGGAGGTCTGACTTTGCTTTAGTCGCTGTTTTGTTTGTATCTTTTCAAAGGTGTCCATGGATACCTGTGTCTGAGGCAACGTGGCGCGAAATCAACCCATGACTGCACACTCACTCACACCAATCGCATTGCGGAACGATAGACGTGATCAACTGATCAATATGTCGCCAATCGCATAACGGTGCAATGCTGCAGTGAAATGACTCGGAAATGGAAGCGAGGTGACGTTATACACTGCACGAAGCGTGCTGTACGAGGGTGTGCGTGGTGTAACTGTATCCAAATGGGTACCATTGATGCTCAGATCGCGTGTGAATACATGTGCGCGAATGGTCGCCTGCCGCCATCGCCTCTGTTCAAATTATGGTCAATGGTTGGTCACTCTAGAGCTGTGGCCACAAAATGGACCCCTTCAGCAGTAGCGAACTCAGCGAGTGATAATGGTTGACTCGGAGGATTTATAAACACGCGACAGGCAGTATCTATAGAAGATCGCTCTTGGATCCAATCAATGTGTTCTGTATTGCATTCCTTACGTTACCGTTCGTCTTCATCATCAGAAGATGTAGAGGAAGCGCTTGCGTGGCAGGTACGACTTGAGCTCGGCTTTTCGCTCCTCGAGCGCGCGGATTTCGTCGTCCACCTCGTCCACGTCGCGGCCGGCGTACTTGGACTCCTCGAGCGCCGCCTGCTGCACGCGAATGGCCTCGATCTCGGCGCGCAGCTCGCTCACGGGCTTGTCCGCGGTCTTCTGCGTGCGCTTCCAGCCCACGCCCGGGCGTTGAGTAGTAGGCGCAGGGGTAGTCGATGACGCTGGCACCACCGGTTGCTTCAAAGGCGACACCGCAGCGTGCGACGCCGCGGACGACGCGCTGACGTCCTCAACGACGACTCCTTGGGCGTCACCGTCTTGTGCGTCTTCGTCGAACGTGATCGACACCACGCGGTCGCCCGCAACCTTCGAGTGGCTCAGCGCGATCTTCTCGATCTCCTCTTCGCTCGCGTCGCCCTTGATCTGAAAGCGCACGCGCTTGCGCGATCGCAGCTCCACGACCACCGTCATCACTATAAACAACATAAATACACATAGTATTAGTATCATACGTCCATCAATGTCAGCAATAATAAGCACACAGCAGCAAAGCAAAAATACTCACTTTCGTCGAGCAGCTCGCTCGTGGGCGTGACGGGGCCGATGTCCGTGCGGCTCGCGAGGTCCAGTGCGCTCTCTGGCTCGAGCGAGTAGTACTCGTTGATCGCCGCGATTAAGTCCGGGTACCGGTCGTTGAAGTGGTTGTAGAACTCGTCGTCGGTCTTGAGGTTGTGCACGAACACGCCGCCGATCGCACCGGGGATGCCAAACATGATCGCCGTCGTGTATAGGAAGTAGCGCTTGAACGGCGGGCCCGTGGACACAGCAGTGGCAGGTGTAGCAGACGCCGCTGTGGAGAGCTTCTGCAGACGCATCTGCTGCTGCTGCTGTAGACCGCTGGAGCGGCGCGCTGCCATGGAAGCGGACGCCGCGACGCGCTTGGCGAGCGTGTTCATCATCATCACTGGGTATGCGCTTCTGTTTTTGCCTGTCAATCACCACACACTGAATCCAACGTTGGTTCGATTCGGCAATTGGTGCTTTTGAAGGCAATCAAACAAACGCTTGTTTACTCCACTCCATTCAAACCAACGTTTGATTCGAAAGCGAGCTTTACTGAGTGGCAACATTCGCACTTAAATGAGTGTTACGCTCAGCACGCAAACGCCAAAATGGGTCATTTTGAGAACATCACACAACAATCCAGCAAGCGCGATGGCGGAGATCTCGTACCTGTCCGGCGCGTATGTGGGCGGGCTGCTGATCCTCGTGGCGGGCGTGATCCTGCCAATGATCTACATGGTGCTGCAGAACCGCAAGGCCTTCAAGTCGCTGCGCAGAGACTGAGAGAAAGCAAAGCAGCAGCAGAAGACACGTGGCTTGCTTGGCGCTCCCTTCAACCGTCACGACACACGAAGACCACGCGATGATCATACAAGTGCGAATGCAAATGCGAGAAAAAGAACCACTGTAAACTCCCATGGCTGGCGCAGGCGAGAAGGACTGTACGTTTGCTGGCTCAATGTATTGATGAAGACCGTGTGGTGCGTGTATGATGAGTCGACTGAACGTGATTATTTTGATCTACCAATACATGTGAACAGGTTTGCCTCGTGGTGTATGAGCGTGTCTGCTGATATATTAGTAGTGTCGTTAATGAATTTGTGTGGGTAAGCTTGTTATGGCGCTATGCTCTGCCCTTGACAGTGGCGTTGCTGTTGTTATTGCCGCCGCCGCCGCTGGGACGCTGTGTGAACTTCTCGTGCCGGATGCGCTCCAGGTTTTGCTGCTGCTGGAGCTCGGCTTTCACGTTCTGATACCGCTGCAGCAACCTGCAACAACATGAATGCAAATTTCCCCAATGTTAACGTGTGTGTAGCTTGGACGAGCACATTGTAGACGGACACAGCCGGCCATTGCTTACCGCTCGAGGTCGACCTGGCGCTGCTTCTTCTGCTCCTCGCGGCCGGACTGGATGCGCTTCATGAGCGCGTCGAGGTCCTGCTTCTGGCGCTGCTTGAACGTCATCTCGCGCTGGAACATCTCTTGCTGCTTGAGGTTGCGCCACTTTTCGAGCTCCCACGCTTCCTGCAAACAACATGGGCAACAATCAATTAATACAACCAAATAGCACAACTCAGCAAGCAAACACACACACACACACACACACACACACACACACACACACACACACACACACAAATGAACAAGCAAGCAAAAACCAACCAGTGCATCGGATTTCAATTTGATCTTGTGTGCCTCAGCGTAGCTATTCGTGCAAGACACGCAACGAGTCAGCAAGCAAAACAAGCAACCAAACAAGCAAGCAAGCAAGCAAATGAGCGCACTCTTTCTGACGTGCCAGGTGCTCTTCGATGCGGCGCAGGTTGAGCAGGTCCTTCGAGTACTTGGGCTTCTGCTGCTTCTCCAGTTGCTTCTGCTGGAACTCGAGCAGCTCCGCCTTGTGCTTCTCCTATAGATATAGATATACACACAGTAGGCTGAGTTCAGTACCAAGAGCCCCACACTCGAGACATTCGCTTACACAACACGCACCCGCATGTTAACGACGAGCTCCTCGACGTTGCGCTCGTACTCCTCCATCTTGCGGTCCCAGACCTGGTTGAACTGTTGGAACTCGAGCATGTGCGCCTCCTCGATGCCCAGTCGTTCGGCGATCTGGCGCGAGCGCATCGCCTCTTTCCGCCGGTTCTCCTCGTGAACCTTGAGCTCTTCGAGGCGGTTCTTGGCGATCTCGGCCTCCACGTACTTGCCCTGGCGCTCGCAGTTCTTTCGATGCTCCTCCAGGATCAGCAGAAAGTCGTTCACGGCTGAGTCCTCCACATTATTGTCCGCCATCGCGTCTCTCTCACGCACTCACGAGCTCACACAGAGAGCGGAGAGCTTATAGCACCTACAGACTTGACGCTGCTGCTTTGTTTGATCGATCACGGCTTCTCTATCTATTTCACACACAGACAAGCGCTTAAAAACAAGTCGTAATGCATGGTGTTTCTGCTTTGGAGCTTGGCAGTGGTGGTGGGAGGGGAGGGGGCTATAAATAGCATTAGCAGCAGCAACCGGCGGCGTGTTTCCCCTGGTCTATTTTTAGACGGGCGCCGCGCTATCGCCGCTTTTGGACCAAGACCATTCAACTGAGCCATGGACACGTGCAGGATCATCGAGGCTTTGCTGGTGGCTAATGCTGTGTTCAACCATTATTGCGGTGGGGGTTGCTCAGTTGATGACGCCATTTGGATGGAGAGAACAAGTTGAAGTTGCTGGCTTGTGAGAGAGATCTTTCTCACGAGCGGACGACCGGAAAGAAGAAGCCGGAAAAGGATCGACAAGTGGGCGACCAGGGACAGTGCAATTGTTTTCTCGCATCCAACCTTCCTTCACCAATATGAGCAGACAGACATGAACGGATGCGCGAAGACTTTTGTGTGGCGTTGTGAACGATCGACATGAATATGTGATAAAGATCGATCGACTGATGGCGAAAAAAGCACTGCGACATACATTCGCTGTGATCGGATAGATGGGGAATCGAGGACAAAGTGATACGAATAATCAAGACGCTTGCGTTGTGTATCCGTGCATGTGCGTGCTGTCGCATTCATCTCTCGTGTTGCTTTGTAATATGTGTATATGTTTGTATTGGTAGTTTGCTTATTTCTCTCTCTCTTTTTCTCTCTTTAGCTATTGCTGCTGGCGGGTTTCTGAATTGAACCGAGTTGCTTGATGCACTGTTCGTCATCTTCTTCTTCTCTATCTATGGCAGCTTCTTCTCCATGATCGGGTTGCCACTTGGGTCTCGGCCGTGGATCTCAATGTGCTGAACCTGTAGGCGACAAAGCAAGAGCACGGTTAATAATTTAAAAAAAAGCGTCAGTATCACCACTGCCACAACGACACCAAGCAGCAATTCAACTGTAACTGCGTACCTTTGGCAGTCCCCAGGACGTGGTTGAGTATACAAACACGCGCTCGAGAATGCAGTTCTCCACGCCGTTGATCGTGCCGCGGCCCACGACCTTGCCGTCCTCGATCGTCAGGTAGATCGTGCGGTCCTTCAACGACGTCAGAACGATCTACATTACCATACAAAAACGACAAGACAAATTGCTTAGCAATTCCACCAAACAATATGCACGTACGATCCACAAGATCCAAAACCAGGGCACAACGCATAGCTTACCTCGTAGACGCCTGGCTTGCCCGGCACGGGCTTGACGGTCGCGCCGTAGGCCGAGTTGCGCTCGATCATGTTGAGCTCCTCGCGCGGGTGGCCATCATTCTCGAACATGACCCAGTAGACGTCCAGCGGCTCCGTGGCGTGGAGTGCGCCATCCGCGCCGACCTTGCCGGCGTACACCACCACATTCTTGTTCTTGTTGCGGTAGACCACGAACGCCACGTTCTTGTCGTGCTTGTCCTGGATGAGCGGCACCGGGTTGTTCTCGACCTTAGAGAAATCCGTCGACATGTTGCTTGTGTGTGCGTGGGCTTGGAAGCTTGTGGTGTGTTGTGGGGGATGCTGCCAGTTGAAGAATGAGAGCTCGCGAGCAAGAACAGCAAGAGCTTGGGGCTTGCGGTTCGGAAGGATAGAACGAGCGGTTTCAGGTTGATGCTGAAAATAGCTTTTTTTGATAGGGAATTTGTATGAGAGGAAGGCTACGTGTCGCGTCGGTTACGCTTTTTCTCACACTGTTGAAGTCAATGTGCACAGAGTGTAACCAGCTATAAAGCACAGAATTGAGCCATGTTTGCTGCTTGAAAGCCTGCTGTTGTTGGCTCACTGAAAATGAAGTGCTGAAAATAATGCGGTTTTTGTCAGAAATGTCAGACTGTTTTGGAATCTCTGTCAAGTAGAGGATAGAAAATGTCGAGTGAACTCAATATAAAAGGAATAAAATTGAACCTACAGCTGCCAAGTATAGATTCTACAACACCTTTGTTTGGACAGTAAACTCACACACTGACATCAGTTTGACAATCTGGACAATATGGACAGTCTGGGCAATCTGGACAATCTGGAGTGGGTTGACAGTATTTACCCCTCTTTGATTTTTTTTACACTCTTGAACACTCAGACTCAGCTTTATCAACTCAGACTCAGTTTTAGCTCAGATTTGGTAGATGATTTCCTTTTATCCGCAGGCTAAAACGGTTGCCTTCAGTTGTGAGCTAATAAGGCTGTCATCGATGAAATACCTCCATGCGAGACCATCGATCACTTTAAAACCTGCAGATGAGCTACCACCTCAGCCTGGAGCCAAAGATAAAACTCTTGGCTATTTATAACCCACTCGACAACATGCACATTGTCTGTCTGTCATGCTGTAATATCCCAGGTCGGCGCGCGCAGCAATTCGCTCATGCCCCGCCGCAAAAGCACACGCAAAACTCCTGCAATGCGGCTTCTGTTGTAAAGTTGTAAAGGTGGTGCGAGGGATCCCATGTGCCAAGTGTCTAATGTGGAGTCCTATCATTGGACCGGGGGCATCCAGTCCTAACATCCAAATAAGGGTGTCAGCAAAGGAGGAAGAGCTCGAGTTCTCCATTCATTCTCAACCTACGGACGTGCGCAAGTACAAGTTTGTGATAACATTGTGATTTTCGATACTTGAGTGGGTTCTGTTTATTTTCGCCACCACGTACTTGTTGTTACACACACTGCCTCTTTTGACGCGGATATCGCCTGTGAACCCACAGGTTCACGAAGGGAATTCGAAGAAGTGCGTGAGATTTCCCATTGATATGACGAAGAGGTGGCGTGCGGTGGTGTGTTCAGCACAGCTTGTTTGACTGAGGCGCTTGGGGTTGTCTGGCATGCCTATCAAAAACTAATACCATTGCGATGGATCAAAGCAGGTGTGCGTGGGGGGCGGACTGACTTTCAAATCATGCCACTCTCTCGCCTCCTCTTTTTTGCACCCATCCCCACTCTGTACCAAAACCAGGTGCATTCATCAACCAACGAACCCACACACTTCTTTCCTTCATCAACCTTACTATAAGCCACTTTTCCAACATCTCACCTGCTTCTAGCATTTTATACGACCCATGGGTGCACAACCTGGACACCCGATCGTCACGTGGGGACTTGCTTCCATCGTGCGTCGTCGCGTGGGACGCGTCGGCCAAATAGAGAGCAGAGCAAAGCGTTTCGCGCATGCCGCTGTTGGCTGGAGCTCTAATTTAGCGTCCTGCTGCTTGGCAGCCCAGCCACAGAGCCGCTGCCATCTATCTATCTATCTATCTATCGCCTCACGCTCAACGCTCTCCTCTCCGCGTCCCAGCCACCAGCAGAGCCCAAAAATACCCGCAGAGCTCACCCGCACGCACGAGCCCTAGACGCCTCCCCTCCCGTGCCTTCTCTCGTGCTCCTCTCTATCTGTGCGTGCTTCGTTCTTCACAAGAAGAACAGCAGCGTCATTCTCTCTACGATGACGATGAGCGGCCGCTTTGACGACCAAACGCACCTGCACCCGAGCCCCGAGAAGGAGCTCCTGGTCGAGCGCAAGCCATTCTTCATGCAGCAGGACGAGCAAGACAAACAGCAACAGGACCAGCAAGAGACGCCGCAGATCATTACAAGTCCGTGTGGCAGCAGCCCGCGGAGACGAGAAAGCTCAATAGCATGCACTACCAAGTGGGAGCCAACGGAAGAGGAGATCCGCGCGCTCGCGATGCGCGACTTTGACGTCATCGGCGTACTTGGTGTGGGCACCTACGGTGTCGTGAAGCTCGCCAAGCACATCGAGTCCGGGGCGAGCGTGGCACTCAAGGTACTCTCGAAGGAGCACGTGGTGTCCATGCGCCAGGAGAAGCACATCCTGCGCGAGCGCATGGTGCACTTGCAGCTCAAGCACGCGTTCATCGCGCGGCTCTACGGCACGTTCCAGGACGAGGACTGTCTCTACCTCGTGATCGAGTACCTCCCGGGCGGCGAGCTCTGGAGTCTCGTGTACTCGGACTTTGACAACAACAACGGCAATGAGGACGGTGGCAACGAAAATGATAAAGAGAACGATAAAGAGAGCAACGCTACTGCTAAGGAAGCCCCTGTGGCAACCAGCGCACAAGAAGAGGACAACGCCGAAGATCTCTGCCGCGTAATAGAGAGTCTACAGACACTGTCGGCATCAGAGCCTGACAAAGACACGGAAGCGCGTGGTGGTACACCGACAGAGACCGAAGAAGCCTCCGCGCAACAGAGCACCCAGCCCGTGAAGCTCGCGATCAACGTCGTATTCACTGAGCCTGCACACATCGCCCAACAGCAAGACCAACAACAACAGAGCTTTCAGCCGCGCCGCCGACGACTCTCTAGCTCGGGCCTCCTCCCACCAAATTCGCCCACGCGCGTGATGCGCCTGGACGCAAAGAGCCGAGGGTTGCTGCGCAACAACCACGGCGGGCTGAGGGAGGACCACGCGGTCTTCTACCTCGCGTGCATCCTGCGCGCGCTTGAGTACCTGCACGCGCGGGATCTGCTCTACCGCGACCTCAAGCTCGAGAACCTGGTACTGGACCGCGCTGGGTACCCGAAAGTGCTCGACTTTGGGTTCGCCAAGCACAACGCGGCGGGCAAGTCCGGCCGCAATATGACGCTCTGCGGCAGCATGGACTACATGGCACCAGAGATCCTGCTGCACGAGCCGCACGACCAGCGCGTGGACATCTGGTCCTTCGGTGTCATCATGTACGAGATGCTACTCGGCCGGACGCCGTTCTACCACGAGAACGCGCGCGAGCTCGGCCGCAAGATCACGACCGAGCCCGTGGCGTTTCCCAACGAGTTTGAGGAGGAGCACCCGGCGGCGTGCGAGCTCATTTCGAAATTGCTGGTGAAGAAACCCGAGGACCGGCTCAAGAGCATGCAGGAGCTCAAGACTCACGTGTTCTTCCGCCGACTGTTCCCGAACGCAGAGGCCTGGGACGCGCTCGAGCGGAAAGAGCGCCCGGCGCCGTTCATGCCCAAGCTTGCGGGGCCCTTCGACACATCGTTCTTCCAGACCATCGACGACGACACGCAGGACGAGCTGGACGACTACGTGGAACCCTATTTTGAGGACGGCTCCCACATCTTCAGTGCGTTCTAGAAGGAGGAAGACTATGAGGAAGTAGATTTGATTGATTAGAAAGAAAAGAAGTAAGTTAGTAAGAGTAAGCAAGGCCATGGCGAAAGAGAAAATAATTTATATTGTATATTGATTGCCACATTAAATAAGAGACTCGGGTTCTTTCGTCAACAGTGATAGACGCTTGTCGTTCGATCTCTCTCTCTCTTCAAAATACAAAGCAGGCGACAAACGGCTAACTGAATGACGGGGGCTGGTTGGTTGGCTTGCTTGAACTGTCTTGGGACTCTCTGGATTGGAGTCAGCGACTTGACTTGACTTTTAATGCAACATGGTGCATTATACTGGTTGATTGGCACTTGGACGTGCACCTGGGACTCTGTCGACAGGACGCATACTCACATACAAATTCTTCTTCTTCTCTCTCTCGCTCTCTTCGTTCACTCATCCACGATACAAATAAATAGGATACCAGCAACTTGGACCCACGCGACGCACATCACAAACTCTTCGCTCAGTACCCGTACAAGTCGTCGCCTTCGTCTTCATACGAGGCCGCTTTCACAAAAAGACTCGTGTCAAAAGGGCCGTCGAGCTTGGGCACGAACGGCGCCTGGTGCTGGCGCGTGAGCAGTTGCTGCCACGCGTGCTGGCTCGGGAAGTATTTTTTGAAAAACGCGCTCTCGCGCACCTGCGTAAACGACGTGGGGCGCTCGATCGGGTTCTTCGAAAGCAGCGCGCTGATCAGCTCGCAGGCTTCCGGGTACTCTTCTTCAAAGTTGTTGGGGAACATCACAGGCTCACACGTGATGCGGCGGCCCTGCTCGCGCGTGTTCAGGTGGTAGAACGGCGTCGCCCCAAAGAGCAGCTCATACATGAGGATGCCAAAGGACCACATGTCTGCGCGCTGGTCGTACGGCAGGCGTTGTAGCACCTCTGGCGCCATGTACTCCATGCTGCCGCACATCGTGCGGTTCTTCGTGTTGCTTGCGGCGTCAGGCTTGGAGAGCCCAAAGTCGATGAGCTTCGGGTACCCTTCGCAGTCGATCACGAGGTTCTCGAGCTTCAGGTCGCGGTAGAGGATGTTCATCTCGTGCAGGTACTCAAGTCCAACCATGAGGCACGCGAGGTAGAACGCCACGTGGCGTTCCAGCAGTCCGCCGTGCGCGCTGCGCAGTGCCTTCTTCGCACGGTTATTCTCGAGAAAGAGCTGTAATTTCACGGCGCGGGCCTTCTTGAGTGCTTCTTGGGCGTGCTGGTCGTCCGCTTCGGACTCCGAGTCCGTCGTGCCGGTCAGCGTGTCATCGTCGTTCGCGTGCTCTTCGTCGAGCTGTTGTTGCTGGTTGGCGCCGGGTGGCGAGTCTGGATGTTCCTGTTGCTGCTGTCCGCTCTTGCCTTCTCGTTTATCATCGACCTCCTCATCCTCATCATCATCCTCGTCTTCCTCTTCCTGCTGGTCGTACACGAGGCTAAACACCTCGCCGCCGGGACAGTACTCGACCACAAAGTAGAGCGCGTGCTTGTCCTGGAACGTGGCGTAGAGAGTGGACACGAAGCCGTGGTCCAGCAGCAAGTGCACGGTCTGCTCGCGCAGAATGTTCTTCTCCTGGCGCATCTCGACGATCAGCGGCTTCTCGAGGATCTTGAGCGCCACAGCGGCGCCCGTCGCGATGTGGCGTGCGAGCTTCACAACGCCGAAGGTGCCGCGGCCCAGTACGTCGAGCACCTCGAACTCGTCCAGGCGGGAGGCCGCCTCCAACGACGCTCGGACCGCGCGTGCCGATGCCTGCGATACGGAGCTGGAGCTGGAACTTGGGGCGGCGCTTGCGCTTGAGGAGGCAGATTGCGGAATGCCGAGGGAAGACCGACGTGTACTCAGACGGCGCTTGGTTGAGCCTGCCTGGTTGTTGTTGTTGTTGTTGTTGTTTCTGGACTTGCGCCAGCCGAGCGGTGTGGCGGAGAAGCGCTGCTGCATGCTGCGTATGGGCTGCACGGCGTAGAGCGCGCGTAGCTCCTTCATGCGGTTCCACGCAGGCGCCATGGCCGGCGGCACCGCGAAGCCGCGCATCGCTCGCTAGATGGTAGGCTAGCAGGCGCGATCACAAGAGTCACAAGCGAGCAAGCGCTTGTTCGGTTCTGTTGATTGTTCACTTATTCACTTGTTCGGCTTGTCTTGCTTGCGTGGTTGCTTTGTGGGACTGCGACAAATCACACCGGATAAACACAGGCGCCTGAGAAAAAACACACACAGAAAACAAGCCTGGCAAGTTGTTTTGGTTTGCTTGCTTCTTGCGCCTGTTGTTGTGTGATCTCTCTCTCTTTCTCTTTCTCTGTCTCTGTCTCTGCGCGCGCGAGGCGTCCTCTTGCGCACCAGCCGCTGCTGCTTTGCGCGCTGCTCTGCTCTGCGGATGACTGCGAAATAACAAGTGAGAACAGCAAAATCAGAACAAATAGCCGCAACAGATCAGAGAGGCGCTCTCTCCCATACAAACAGCCATACAAAATCACCAAAAACATGTGTGGACCCTATGATAGTGAAACGCTTTGATGTGCGCAAGGGTGAACAAAAGAGTCCGTTGAGGGTTTACTTTTTAAAAAGGTTCGATAACCTCCTTATATGTCATAAATAGTAAATCGCATAGCTAGACCCTGTCACTTTACTGATTGCTCAGCCCGGTGGTAGCTTTAAAGAGGACTGGTAACTCTGATAGTCAGACAAAATAAATTTACTACCCTGAGCAATTGAGTACCGCAAAATGCGAGAATGCGCTTTGCTTCCTCGCGTTCTCGAGTAAATGCCGATGAGAGTGATGGTTTTGAGAGTAATAGAGTGATGGTGGCAGACAAGGCTGGGCTTGACTGGACATCTAACACCTAACGACTGACTGTCTTGTCCTCCCGCGTGCATAAGACCTGTTGCTGCTGCTGTACTCTTCGATAGAAAGAAAATAGAAATCCATTATTCAGCAAAGGACTGGTAGATGTTCATGCAACACTTGCAAGAGTGTCGAGGCACGCCACCAGTTCAGCGCAAGAAGCAAAAAGGGGAACAGCCGCCGTCTGTCCTGTCGTGCCAGCAGGAGCAGCTTGTGAGGTGACGGTGGGTTCACTTTTGTGAGCGAGTGCTCTCAAAAGGACGATTGTGTGTCCTTTTAATGACTTGCGAGTCATCACTTGTGTTTGCAAGCAAGCACGCTCGCGGAGACTTGTGAGGCTTGCATTGTTTGGAACGGCAACACAGTCAAGTCGCGATATTGCGAGATCAAATCAAAATGTGCAAAGCACAAACTGGACGGACTGGATATCCGTCACTTTGGTCTCATTTCGTTGGGGGACAAATGGGGGGCCAACAGCCGCCCCAAAGTCAAATCGAATGAGAACGCTCTACATTTTGTCGTGCAATTGCAAAGCCTGGAACAAAACGTAATCTGAACAATCGCGCCTGTGATGATCATGGTCCCACACTCCTTTCACGCCCAATACTGTATTGGTTGGCTGAAGCTGCTCAGCGAGCCTGGATTTTGCCTTCCGCGGTCGCAGCAGCATTCTGGATCTATCTATCTCTCTCCTCGCAAACTGAATCTCACTCCTCGTCGTGTCCTGGCTCCAGGCTTTCCTTGTCACCAACAGAAAAGGCAGAACACGTACGGCAAGTGTGTGTTTTCAAAAGGGGTTTATGTGTTGAGAAAATGGTGAGAGATAGATGACTCTCTCATCAGCCCACCACCAATCATCTTGAGAACGATAAAGCTCCGCATGTTTGCTAAAATTAAGGGTGAATGACGGTCTCAAAAGCCTTTTGCCCCCATCATTACCCTCCGGACACAGTGACGCGCTCGCGACAGATGGATGATCATGACTGTGCCTCTTCCTCGATTTGCTTCCAATATGAAAAATGGAGGACGCAACAGGAGCTCCTTTGCAGATTTTAACGGCTGCAACAGCTCCACAAAGGAAACACGAAAGTATTGAAGCCGAGTTGGCACAGACCATTGTGGGAACCCATCTTACACTGTCTGTTCATGTTTTCCTCGTAAATTTTTTTTTTACGGTTGACCGCCAAACGAGATGACCTCCATGGGGCTGCAGCCTATGTCGGTGCGTATGAGCACGCCACAGACCACCAAACGCGCTTTCTCGCGGCGGATTTCCAGCTCGCTTCTTCCAGCACGAAAGTGCTCTGCGTCTTTGCTGGCCCAACACTTTGAAATTGTTCACCTCAATCCTCCCAACACTCAAATTGACACAAATGCCTTCCAAATCTGTACTTGCTTCAACCATGAAATTCTCAATAATGCCGGGAATCAAGTGGACTTGCCTAAATGTGTTGACGATATTCCGTGATGGTTGGAGAGTTAGGCCTTTGGGTGCAAAAGGAGAGGTGGGTAAGTGTGGGTTGGCGCGCGTGAGCCTCACAATCGTGTTTCTAGGTTGACGCACACACTCAGTAGTAAGGCTGGGAAGGGGTCACAGAATTGTTGTAGAATCTCGGCTGACTGGCCTTTAAACAGCTCACTTATCATCCATTTCCCATGGTCCGTTTCCTCTGGTTGCGTTAGTTGACTTTTATCTTTGGGTTCCCACTCTCTTTCGAAGCCCACCATTTGTATTTTCACCCGAAGAGCAGATTCAAGCCTAGAGCTCTCTCCGACAGGCAACACACTACTTCGAAAACGTGCGGCAAAACAAGAAGTCTCATTGCTCACCCACAAGGCTCGAGACCACAGCCTCATCTTGTGACGTTCTTGCTTTCCAGCACTAGCGCAGAGTCCTACGAGATGTGACTTCAAGACCCCTCTTCCATTCCTGCCATTCTCGAGTAGTACTCAGCAAGATTGTTAAGCGCAAGGAGCGAAAGCGGTGACTATCAAAAACAACATGGGGCTCTGTATTTGGAAAACTGGATGCAAAAATTGGTTCTTCTCAACTAAACGCTAGCTGCCTACAAGAGAGTTAGTGTCCTCACTTCTGGGATGGCAGCGTTGCATTTCTTGCGATTTGAGAGCGTGCGAGAGTTAAAACTCTAGTACGTCGAGTCAATGTCGCCGATGCGGATGTTCATGAACTTGACAGTCGCGTCTGGGTTCTGAGACTCGACATCCGCTGGCACACCGCCGCTCGCTGGGCACGAGCCGCGAGCCACGCCAGGCTCAGTTGGGCTGCGGTTGATCGGGTAGCTACTGTCCAACCAGAGGCAGTGCGCCTCGTGGTCTGTCCAGAGACTCATCGTGAGCACCATGCCGTTCTGCAGCGCCTTGCCCATTTGCTTGAGTCCACCCTTCGCCGCGTGGTCGTCTTGGTCACCAAAGACCTTCTTGGACTGGATGCACATCGCCTCCGAGAGCGAGTGGAGCGGATCGATGCCGGCGATGTTGATCTGCGGGTTCTCTACGACCTTGCCGTTCTGCTTGAAGAAGCGCTTGATCTCCACGAGGTTGCCCGTCTCCGTTTTATCGCTCGTGATGAACTGCGTGACAACCGTGAACGGCTTGGTGGTGTCAACATGGAACCTGTCCCCCGGGCCGTAGAACTCCTTGTTGCCCATGCGGAACGGGTTGAAGTCACATCCGTCCTTGTCACAACTGCCTTTGTAGCGGTTGCCAGCTCCCGAGCCACAGTCGGTCGGCGAATCGCAACGGGTCTGCTCCTCCATGGTGCAAGGGTGCGACGTGTAGGCGCTGCTCATGCTGTTAGCCTCCCAGATGTCCATCTCCATGCAGCAGGATCCGTAGCGGCCGCCTCCAGAGTTCTGGTCCGAGCCGCTTGGGTTCCAGTCAAGCACATTGGCTTCGCCGTTAATGAACTTGATGTCCCGTGGACACTGCGCGTCGCAGTAGCCCGTGCCGTAGGCGGCACCGGCAGCGTTGTCTGGGAATCTCTCTTTGCCACCATCTTCGTCCATCTGCACGAAGTAGAGCGCGCCGTTCAAGCCGCAGGGGAGCTGGGAGACGTCGACGTCAAACGCGAACTCCTTGTTCAGGAGCTTGAAGAGCTTGTACTTGGAGTCATCCTGCATGAGGTACACGCGCGAGCCGACGTTGGATCCGTACTGCCCCTTGGTCACGAGCTTGAGCGAGAGGTCAGAGCCGGACGCCGAAATGCCGTACGTGCCCTGGTAGTTGGCACCTTCAAGCGCGCAGTTCTTGGAGCACGTTGCCGGGTCCGGACACAGTGCGGCGTCCCAGGTGTTGCCGGTGTAGCAGTTCTTGTAGTCGCCGACCTTGTGCACCCAACGCCAGTTGGCGTCGAGCACGATCTTGGTCGACTCGGTGGTGCATCCGCCGGCGGTCGAGCACACTTGGGAAGCGAGCGCTGGGTGCACTTCGGGCTCGCTTTGTCCGATCTGCTGGGCTTGCACAGTGGGGAGTGGGGAGCTGAACGCGGCGAGAGCGGCGATGAGCGCAGTGATCGTTGAGAGCTTCATCGTTCGTGGTTGGATGGGGAAAGACTGGGGAGAGTGCTTGAGTTTGCTGGTGGCTTGTGCAGAAGCTGGCAAATGTGAGAATGAGGAGACTTCTGGGGCTTGTTCGGTATGATTTGGTCAGGAAAGGACAGCGACGCCCAAGAGTTTGGATGGGGTGGGACTGTGCAAAGTCCTTACTTAGTACAGCTCTGACTGCTTGGGAGATCGCCGCAATCGCAGGGTAGCAAGAAAGTGTGATTGGTTGTGTGTGTGTTCTTATTCAGCGGTGCGAAAGGACGTCCTGGTGGGTGGTGGTGGACATTTTGGAGGCGAATCAGAGTGTGATGGACCAACGGTGAAGGCACGCCATGACCGAGTTGAACCATAGCAGCATCTATCAACTACAACTGACTATCTGGTGCTGAACGTACGCAAATGTTGCCTCTGATGGTGTCCATAGTGCAATGGAGAGACGTGGCCAGTCGACCGCGTTTTCAGACCGACTGACACGAGTACAACTTGATGTGGACACTAGCACCATGGTTCGAAAACGAAACTCAGCCTTAAGCACTGGTACGCAAACAGTGCATGACATCAAGTCGATTAATTGTGATTGTTCAACACGAGGTGACGTACTGTGTGGTGTGCGAGGAGGCGTTATGCTACAGCGCGCGAACATTGTTGGTCCGTGAAGGTCAGTGAGTACTTCACGTGCGCAATTCGCAGCAGAGCAACAGCGCAAGGCGCCAATCTGATAATCATAGAAGACGAGTGGCGGACGTCAGTTTCCTCCCCTGGAGCGAAAGTAGGAAATGCAGTAGGTGGTGTGTTGATAGAGGGTAATTGCGACTGTGACACTGGACGACAAGCGCGCGAGTGAGCTGTTTGTCGCTCTTTTGAAGTCTCGGGTAGGACGAGCTACGGGTGACAAACAGCACAACAACAAGAGGTGATGCGCTACTATACTATTGAATCAGTCCTATGAGTGCAGTCGTCAAAGTACACTGCGACCTCGATGCCTTGAAGGAGGCAAGAAGTTGTTCGTCCACTTTGGTCTCACGGAGACTTGATTTCTGATGATCTCCAGTTAGCTTCAACTTCGTTCATGTGACCTATCGTTTTTGATAGGGACATCGTTTGGGCACATTGGGAAGGCGCATTTTTGAGTGGCATTTCGTATTTGAATTACTAATAATTTATTTAAGTTTAATTGGCAGTTGACCTGAGCTGGAACGGAGTTGATGAAGCTTACTTGAGCAGCTCGAGTCGAGCTTCGTGCAAATAACTCTCCTCTGGATGAGGTGAGGAAAATAGCAGCAAGCAAGGAACCAATAATGCCAACGTGCCCTGTGAAAATCGAAATTTGCCCAACGGAGTACACGACAACTGCTGAACCAGTGTGGACGTGTTCGAGCAATTTCGACCAGCGTAACGCAACCAGCACCAAGCAACTCTGGATGTGGGACTTGGGGCTGTTGCTTCAGTCCCTGTAGCAAACACAATATGGGCACGGTGCCACACTTCCATCTGAGTCCGCATGCATTATAGTCAAAGTAATTAGTGCAAGAACTCATTGACGTTGAGGAAGCTCAGGATTTGAACAAGGTGTGGCTCAGGCGGTGAATTTCCTCCCAAAGGCGGTCACTCTGCTCAAAAGCACCGTTTTGACACATAATTCTCTGGAAGCGTTCTGCTGTGTCTCGCCGAAAGGGAAAGCGTATTTATTTACCTACTTAAATTACAATACAAGGATCCCTCAAAATACCGTGCGGAAAACATATGGATTTGAGTATGGCATAATAGAGGTGGAAAAATCAAAGAGGTATAAAATATGACAGGAGATATGTATTATGTATTCATTGTGTAATTTGGCTCAGTCTCGGATCTTCAAGGCGGCAGCGCCTAAAGCTGTCGACAAGCTCGTACATCTCTTCGTCAAGAATCTTCGTGTGGCGCCAGCAGTTCGCGACTGACGTGCTCGACACGTGACTCCACGCATCCTCCGCCCACCGCATTGCTTCGAGCACGTCCGCGTTGTGCAGCGCGTCTACCTCGCTCTCTATGATACCTGCGCCGCTCTCTTCAGCGAGCGCGAGGAGTGCGTCAAGTGTGACGAAGTGGGTTCGAGCGCGCACCCGATGCCGCTCAGTTGGGATCTCGCCTCTGGATCCCATCCTCTGGCTTCATCCCCGTCCCATCTGAGCCATTTCAGATGGTGTCCTAGACCCAGATGAATGTGAGTCAATTCAGATTGACCAGATGAGTCGATCTGATTACGCTGGACCCTGCTGAATTTTCCCTGATGTTTCTACCTCTCGTAGTGCATCTTTCAGTAGCTTTTAGGAGGATTATTATCTTGTAGGGAGTCTTTTCGTAGGATTGTATATTAGTTTAGGCAGACGTATCAGATTTGGGAGTCCATGATAGCCTCTATTAAGTTAGAGAGTCGACCGGCTCCAAAGGACCGCCGCGAGGCGGGACCACAATACAGTCTCCAATTTGCCACCAAGTCCGCAAGTTCCCTCCGGTCCAGCAGCCCTTCCACCTCAGAGCCCTTCGCTACACGCGTACGGTAAGCCTGCATCAGTAAGTGTGTGTGCGTGTCAGCGGTGTGTTCTACATACGTGTGAGTGTGCTAGATTGCGTGCATAACGGCGTGCTAGTGTCTTATTAGAGCGAATCCCCTTAATCTATCGGGATCTGGCCCGTCCAGATACCCGGTACTTCATATTACTGCCTTCCCATATACGGCGTCGGTGATAGTTCGCAAGAACTAAGCCGCCCGTATTTCATATTACGAGTGTTTGAGAGAGCGAGTGAGAGTGTTTCCATCTGAGAGGTGTTGTATTTGCATCTCGCGGCGTAAAGGTTGACGAACGCGTCCCGTTACGCTGCAAACGAAGGTCCGACTGAGCCAGGTGTG
>JALBZB010000462.1:0-26316 GCA_038050625.1 Pythium sp. MPC-2022a | reverse complement strand
ATAGAAGGAGTCTTTTGTGCGGTCCCTGTTGGTACAGGAGACCAATAGAAACGCGCCGTTGCCCTGCACGACACAGGCAACAGAGAGCTGTGCTTATTGCTCTGAATCTGCAGGCAATAGAAGCACGTTCTCAACCCCGTCACGAGTCCTTGTGGAAGGTGTTCAACACACGCTCCCTCACTCTGTGCACTGTGCTGCATAACTCGGGGACGCCCGGTTACAAAACACGCGCGTAACATAAATGGTGTCAAACAAACTTGGTCGACCAGTTCAGGTTGGCTTACTTCGCAAGTATTATCTCTGAATCTGTTGGACATGTGCTCGGTATCGCTGCATATTCGCAACTAGAAAACACATGGCCTTGGGCGTAGCAAAGACGACGACCATCTATCATTAAGTGCCGGATTTTTTTGCATGCATATCTGGGGCGTACCAGTTGACGCAGATATTGGATGCAAATTTGTGGGATGAACTAGCGTTAAAAAATTACGTTTGAATTAATCCAAGCCTGTGTGATTGGTGATAACACACAACCTAAGCATGTTTATAGTATATAATATGTATATATGGCGGGCAGGCGCCTACTCGCTGTATGATGATTGTCTGAAGCAAGTTCCTCCACTCGTTTTGCGGTCGGAAGCGAGTCTAGCTTGTTATGTAAATAGGTATGCGCTTCCACAATCTCAATTGTACTACATTCAATAAGTTCGAATTTGTCAAACGCACTTATTGGGAGGTCAGTGTCGAAATCTCGTCAGAGAAAGCAACAAGATGGCGACTGGGGGAGGCAGTGGGCGGCGCAAGCGGCTGGCCGCGCACCTCGAAGCCGCGTTCACGGAGATTGAGCGTCTCGCCGACGCCTACCGCGTGGGGATCGAGAAGCTGGAGAGCAGCGCGTGCGCCGATCTGTCGCCTGGTGCGGTGCGCAAGTGGTTCCAAATGGTGAGCTTCCGAAGCTCCTGGTGAGCGTCACGTGAGCTGCTAGTGACTCTCATTAACCGCTCATGTCTTGTGTTGTTGTTTGCTGTATGTGGGTGGCAGTACCTACGCGTGTTTGACCTCGGCATCGAGATTCGACGAGGAGAGATCCGCCATCGCACTGTGCGGCAGTTTTCGCACCCGTGCATGCACACGACCGGCACGAAAGGGGCGACGCATTCCGGTAAGAAGATAGCACAACAATGCACTCTGCAATCGGCGAAGTCTAACCACAAGCGCGTTCTCATTTGCCATTTGTATTGTCGACAGGTTTGAGTATCGACGACGCGAATGCGCTGTACCAGGCGCTGGAACACATACCAGGCGTGAGTGAGAACCGCCTGGAGGTGCTCTTCATGCGCATGGACGCGCTGGACAAAGATCGCGTGGGTGTGATGGACATCCGCCTGAATGACTGTCTGGACAAGCTGCTGCGTATGAAGAGCGCGTCTTATTATGCGCTTGAGGTGAACGGTAGCGACCCGCACCAAGAGCTGTTGGTAAAAAAAGGAGCAAACGCGATTGAAGAAATCCGGCGAACGTGCTTCCGGCCGTCGATCTGTGTGTGCAACGAAGACGCCGAGCCATGGAACGAGTTCTCGATTGAAGCGGAGGCGCTTGCACCTGCCGTCAGTGCCCAGGAGTCGCCCACGCACCCGCATCACGCACCTCAAGGCAACCCGCAAACGTTTATTTCAGCTGCGTCAACCACAACTCTCCTCGACAACGTGCTCGTGGGTCAGATGGGAGATGACGAAGTTGGGCTTTCAGAACTCAAGCGACAGTTTGGCTTTGAACCGCAAGTGGACTCGGAGGGCGAATACGACAGCAACATGGAGCTGCTCAAGAGACGGCGTCTGCTAGGAAGACGAGACCAACAGGAGAGCAGCAACCATGCTATCCCTGCAGCTGCCCGTCGCTTGACTCCAATGCAGATCTACGCCCGAAAGGTACGAGTTCCTCCCGATCTTCAGTTCTAGGGTTCTTACTGACTTGCTACCACTGTTGCTGCCCGTTTAGTGCCGCGAAAATGGCGTCGAGCCGAAAAAGAAGCTCCGCGAGCTCTTTGTGGTCACAAACAGCGCTTTAAATCTCGATCTCTCGCAAATCGGATTCCACTCACCAGAGAACCTTCAAGACCTCCTCGATGTCGTGACAGCTGCGGATCTGCCGATCGTGTCGCTGGACGTGACCAACAATTTCTTCAACGTGCAGTCGTTCCAGATCTTCTGCGAACTGCTGCGGCTCCCAAACCTGGTGCAAAATGTGCAAAAGCTGATTCTGCGCTGCGTAACGCTTCCCCAGCGATCGGATTTTCCAATGCTGCTACGAATACTGAGCAGTCCGGAGAATGGTGAATTAGCGCAGTTGAGGGAGCTCGACTTGTCGTACAACACGTTCTCGGAGGACAGTGTGCTGTGCATCGACTCGCTGCTCACGGGTTTGAAGCGACTCGAGAAGCTGTCGCTCGAATCCTGTTTCACGAAAGCCCCGGACCCAGAGGTTGTGGAAGTCGCGGTCGTGAAGGACCTGGTGCGAACCGCACTCGTGACGTGCTGTAACCAGCTGAAGAGCCTGAACTTCGGATCCAACTGGATGAGCTTCCCGCTGCTCAACTCGCTCTTTGCGCCGGAGAGCGCGCTCCAAGAGCTCTCGATTGCCCAGATGACGTTCTTCTGCTTTGAGACTGCGGGCTTTGATGTGTCCATGTGGGACTTCAACTTCCAGCATCTGGAATCGCTAACGCTCTCTGAGACAAAGCACTCGCGATCCGACTACCTCCCCCTGTTTCTCGCGGTTCTGATCGAGAGCTTCAAGACTGGCTTTGTCCAGATGAAACATCTCGATTTGGTCATTGGAGCTCCTCGACAAACGAATCCGGGCCTGCAGGCGTCGCTAGTGTTGGATACAAACATCATCGATTTGCTCCAGCAAGTTGGCGAGTATGGAGCTCTCCAGTCGCTACGCATCCGGATGGAGAGCCCAATCAGCGAGACGACAGTCTCCAACTACGAGCGAGTCATCGCACAGCTGCTTGCGTCAGGCTTTCCAGTGTGCGAGTCGCTCGATCTTTCACTGGGGCTGCCGCTGTCGATGGGAGCTCTTCGCGACCTGCTTGGAGGTGCGCATCTCCCAAAGACGCAGAAACTGAAGCTGTCTATCATCGCGCTGGAGCCTGACGCTTTCGCCCAAAGCGGATTTGGCGCAGCTGAGCCGAATCAGAGTCCGCTGTCGTTTGCTGACGCTTTCCGATCAGCGCTGGGGTCTGTTCAGGAGTTCACACTGGAGGTCAAAGTTCCCAAGTACAAGCGCGCAGAGATCCTCTCGGATCAGCTGATCCACGAGCTCAGCGAGGCGTGGCGAGCGCTTGACGTCCATGATCTCAGTGCAACATTGACACTTACAGCGAACGCAAAGCCGAAGACGACGAGAGAGGTGGCGATGACGAAGCGGAAGATCCGACGGGCTCGAGGCTCCGGACCGCCGCCGTCTCCAGAGCTCGACCTTGCGACGTTTCTGTTTGTATTTACGAATTACCCGTCATCGGCAGAATAGATAGATAGAAACCACTTCTCAACTCATTTGTTGGTTTTGCTGTTCGTTTGCTGCTGCTGATCTTAAGGAACAAACGTGACGCCCGCAGCCCTCGCCTTGGCGGCGTCGAGACTCCGCATCTCTCGCAGCAGTGCCTTGGCTTCTTCTTTTTCTGGCCCCTGCAGATCTAGCAGACGATTGCAGAACAGCGCCGCCTCCTTATACTTCCCCATTTGCTTGTAGTAGTTGGCGAGAAACAGGATCGCAGCGAGAGCCTGCGGCGTGTCCATGCTGATGTTCATGCCGCCTTTGGGGAGCACAAGCACGTTTTCACTGGCTTGCGCGTCGTCATCGTCACCTCCTCCATCGTTTGCGCCATCGCTTGCACGTCTTAAAGACGCGGCTGGCGCTTGACGCAAGCCCAGGTGCAGCTGGTAGTACTTTGCCGCCTCGTGCTGTTGGTTGCGCAACGCAAAGATGCGACCCAAGTGGTACGACGCGATCCCCTCGCGGTCCTGATTTCCCACCGCACGCTGGAAACACGCGATCGCCTCGTCGCTCTTGTTGAGCTTCTCGTAGCACCCGCCCAGTGCGCACCACATGCGCGCATCGTAGGGCCGGATGGACGCTGCCTTACGGTAGTAGTAGATGCTGTAGAGGTACATGTTGAGGATCTCGTATGCCTGCCCCAGGCCGTACCACGCGCGGTAGTCTCGAATGTTGAGGTCCACTGCGTGGCGATAGGCTTCGATCGCAGCGCTCGTGTTCTTCATCTCCACGTACTCGTGCCCGATGAGCGTCCACGCCGAGAGGAAGTTCGGGTCGAGCTTCAGTGCGCGATGGAAGTACACGATCGCGCGGTCGTGCTTGTTCTTGAGCGAGTAGTAGTTGCCGATGATACAGCAAGTCTCCGGTCGGTACTTCTCCACCTTTAGTGCGCGATGTGCGAGGCGACTGAGCTCCGTCTTATCCTCCTTGACGTACAACACGTTCGAGTAGACGTCCATGGTCTCGACACGGTGCGGGTCCGCGAGCGCGAGCCGCTCAAACTGCTCTTGCGCTTGGTCGAAGTCGCGCATGTGGTAGCTCGTGAGCGCCTGCTGCGCCACGAGGTACGTGGAGTGCGGAAAGAATGTTGCGAGGTGGTCGAGCAGCTGGCGTGCGGCGTCGTTCTGCTGCTGGTCGAGCAGCGCGTGCGCCTGGAACAGGTGGAACATCCACGGACAGCTCTCCGAGAGCACCACTTCCTCTTCCTGTTTGTATAGCAGCACAAAGAAGAGTGAGTCTACTGAGCCGTGATGACTGATGCAAGGGGTATACGTACATTCGAGGTGAAGGGCGAGAGCGACGCGAGCTCCATCCACGCCGACCAGTTCCACGGGTACTGGCGGATCGACTCGACCAGGATGAAGCGCGTGGTCACGTCATTCGTGTTGGCGGTCGCCGCGATGGTCGTGAAGCCGTCGACAGACCGCCGCTTGTGCTGCTCGCTCTTCTCCTCTTCGTAGAACTCTGGTGGCGGGTGGCGCGTCGGCGTCGACGTGGCCGACTGCAGGTCCGACCGGCCGGCGCTCGTGCGGTACCCGAGCCGCTTGAGCACGACCGCATAGAGATAGAGTCCAAACGCGTCCAGCTCGTTCTGCTGATACGAACTGCTGAGCGACAGGTAGAGCTCTTTCAGGTGCGGGTTCGCGCCATTGCGATGCGGATTTCGTTCGGATTCTAATGGAGCAACGCATACAACCACATGCCGACAATTAGCACCGACAACAGCGTGTCTATCTCTGTACGCAAAGACACATATCTTACTGGCTCCAGTGACGCCGATCTCTAAGTCCATCTCTTCCTTCGCTTTCTCTCCAGCCTGTACGACATGACACATTTATCAGCAAAACTCCTTCATCAAATGATGCTACAGGCGACTAAATCATACCATATACAGCGCATAGTGCTTGAGAAAATGCGTGCGCTTGCCCACAGGCGCAGTCACGAGCATCTGGTGTGCGCGCAGGTACTCTCCGACATCGAACGATGCCTTGGCCGCTTCATACCGGTCGAGATCTTCTGAGGATGAGCTGGCGCTGGTGTCCTCGTAGCGATTGAGTGCGCGACCCGTGCTGCTGAGCTGCGCGCGCAGGTCGTCCGGAATACCGAGCACCAGCTCTGACGCGAACTTGGTCGCCTGTTTGAGCCCACGCATGCGCAGCTCCTGCACGGCGTCGCGCAGCTGGGCGAGGATCTCCGCGAGCTCGTCGTGCTGGATGTCCACCATCTTCTTCGTTTTGGCAATTGGCAAATTGGATGTGCCCACTTGGAAATACGAGCAAAAGTATCGTATGGATTCTTTAAAGTACGATTTTATAGTGCGTATTAAAGCCAAGTGTATCCTCGCATTTTTAGAGCCAATATGTGAGCTTAACTTCAGATACTGTCAGCAGCCAACCGCCATGTCATTCTCTAAAGGCTCGTATACTGATGTTACTGACATAGATGGATCCTCTATTGCTCCAGCACTTTTCGCGCCAATTCCAGCGCAGACGGCGCTTCATCTGCTGCCGGCAGCGAGCCCTGCGCGAAGCTCGCGTTGCCGCCGCCGCGTCCGCCCAGAGGCTTGAGCACCTGCTGCAGCAGCTTGCCCGCATGCGCGCGCTTGTCGTCCGAGATGCACACGATCTGGCTGCCCATGACCACCATGTGCACACAGTCCGGGGCATCCTGGAGCAGGAACTCGGCTCGTCGACGCAGTACCTTGACGAACTCGCTACTGTTGCCGCCGCCAGCATTGAACTCGTGGAACCGCACGTCGTCGACGCTCACTGGACCTTCAATGCGGCCCTGCGCGATCGGCGCCGACGGCACTGCTGCCAACAGATCACCGAGTGACTGTGCATAGTTCTCCAGCTGCTTCATCTGCTTCTGCATCTTGGTGATGCGCTCCGGGACCTTCGCTGGTGTCGTCTCCAATTGCGCCGCGAGGCTCTGCAGCGTCTTGTCCTTTGTCTGCAGGTGCTTGGCGCCTTCCATACCCGCGACGGCCTCCATGCGGCGCGTCCCAGCAGCGACGGAGCCCTCGCTCAGGATCACGAACGGGAAGATCGACGACGAGTTCTGCACGTGGGTGCCGCCGCAGAACTCGCTCGAGACCTCACCGATTTTCACGACGCGCACGACGTCACCATACTTCTCACCAAAGTTGCAGATCGCGCCGCTCTGCTCGGCTTCGTCGCGCGGGAGCTCGCACGTCTGCACCGCGAGCTCTTCCGCCGCTATCTGGTTCACGAGCAACTCCACTCGCGCCATTTCATCCAGCGACAGCGCGCCAAAGTGCGCAAAGTCAAAGCGCAGGCGGTTCGTAGTCACGGACGAGCCGCACTGAGTCACGTGGTCGCCCAGGACCTGCTTGAGTGCGCGCTGGAGCAAATGCGTGGCCGAGTGGTGCACTTGGCACCCCGAGCGGAACTTCATGTCCACGTGCGCGTCGACAACAACGTCACTGTTTGTCAGCAATGCCTCCAAGTCTGAGTACTCCACACCTTCCGGAAGTGAGCAATGGAGTCCAATCGCGTCGTTCGCCGGTAGACGCTTCGTGTCAGTCACCTGAATCTCCACAGAGCTCTCGCCGTTTGGTTTGGTCACGACCAGGTGACCCTTGTCTCCGACTTGACCGCCGCCTTCTGCGTAGAAAGGCGACTTGTCGATTGAGACCCAGAACGAAGGCTTGCTGGAGGTCTTTTGTGTCTTGTCGCTCGCGGTCCAGACGCTCAAAACGCGAGCTCCGTGCACACTCAGGCTCTCGTATCCGACAAAATCTCCGCCTGCTGCTGCGACTCTCGTTTGAGACGAACGTGCCGCTGATGAGCCGCCAGTTGAGCTTGCAGAAGAGACGTCTACGTCGCCGTGATGACTGGCGAACGCGTTGCTCTCGCTCGCCTTGCGCTTGTGGTCATCGAGACACGCCTCGAAGCCCGCAGTGTCGACCGAGATGCCTCGTTCCTCCGCGAGAACCTGCGTGATGTCGAGCGGGATCCCGTACGTGTCGTACAGTCGGAACGCGTCGGCGCCAGGGATCATCTTGCCTACTGCGCCGTTCGCGCTCGAGAACACTTTTTCCATGGCTCGTTTGCCGTTTGAGAGCATTTCTTCAAATGCCTTTTCTTCGTTCGAGATCACCGAGCGCATCTGCGCAAACCCAGGGGTGTTCTCCCACTCGGGAATCTGGATCTTGGACAGGAAAGCGCCTTCGACGCCACAGTTCTGCGCGTGGCGGATCGCGCGACGGATGATGCGTCTCAATACGTAGCCGCGGCCGATGTTGGACGGGAAGATACCGTCGCTGAGCATCGCGTAGGAAGCCTTGAGGTGGTCCGAGACGATGCGCACAGTCTGGATCTGCTGGTTCACGCCAAAGCGCTGTGCACGTGGATCCAGCTCCTCTTCCAACACATCAGCGAATGATCGGCTGTCGTTGGCACCGACCAGATACTTTCTCGACCGCTGGTTGTCCATCACTGCGACCACCTGCTGCATCAGCGGCACGAACGTGTCCGTGTGGTAGTTGGACGGCACGTTCTGCAGCACCGACGCAATGCGCTCGAGCCCCATGCCCGTGTCCACGGACGGCTTTGGCAACGGGTGCAACATGCCGGAAAGGTCGCCTTCGTTGCGGAAAAACTGCATGAACACCAGGTTCCATAGCTCCAAGAATCTACGACAAAGGCAAGCGATGAGGATAAGCAAATACCAGGCACTGTAGACAAACCAACACAAATAACAAACACGTACCGCTCGTCCGGGTCTTCAATGTGATCGCCCAAATCCCAGAAGATCTCGGAGCACGGACCGCACGGACCCGAGTCGCCCATGGCCCAGAAATTCTCGTCCTCGTCGTGCGAGATGATCTTGCTGTCGCTCAGCTGCGCCACCTTCTTCCACAGTTGGCGCGCCTCGTCGTCGTTGTTGAGTACCGTGACATGTAGTCGCTCCTTCGGCAATCCCAACTCCTTTGTGAGGAACTGCCAGCTGAATGCGATCGCGTCCTCTTTAAAGTAGTCGCCGAACGAGAAGTTACCGAGCATTTCAAAGAGCGTGTGGTGGCGGCGCGTGAGCCCCACCTGGTCCAGATCGTTGTGCTTGCCACCTGCGCGCACACAGCGCTGCGCAGAGGTCGCGCGCACGTACGGGCGCTGCTCCGCGCCCAGGAAGCACTGCTTGAATGGCACCATGCCCGCGTTCGTGAACAGAAGCGACGTGTCGGATCCGGGCGGCACGAGCGAGCCGCTCGGCACCACTTGGTGGCCGTTCGCCTCAAAGAACTGCAGGAAGCGCGCACGTACGTCCGCCGCCGGGAGGGCGTGCATCAGGCGGCTGTGCGGAGCGCTGCGTTGGGACCGCGCCGCCATTGCCACCGCGTGCGCGCGACGCGCAGCCGTCGCCTTTGTCTGCAGCAGCATGCGCATCGTTTCTTCTTCGCCGCAGAATGGAATTGGTCTGTGATTGCTTGCTTGTCAAGCAAAAATGGGTGATTGTACTATCAATCCTTCATAAGTGCATGCAACTTAGCATCAGCTATACATTCATTTATGAGATTTAAGTAGAACCTCATTTGTGTCAGCATCTAAAAATCAAGTTCTGATGAATCACTTATTTGTTTATGAATCTAATACTGTGTATCTGGAAAGTTCTGTATACTAATATTGTATTGGCATGACTCAGTATACATCGTGCATTGGTGTATACATGTTTGCGTCGCCCGTCCTCTTCCCTCCCCGATTCGAAGTGAAAAGCTCCAACAGCAAGCCGAAGCCTGGAAAAGAAAAAGCGAAAGGCGAAAAAGCACCAGAGCACCAGAAGCAGCGGCGCGTATCAGCCGCCCTCTCTCTTCTCCCTGCGCATCCACGAGGCAGACGCACCAGCACTTCATTAGTACCCTTATCACTAGGAGCACCAGCACCAGAAAGAGTCAGCATGGAGCCCCAGTACGCCCCCCAGCAGCAGGCGGAGCTCGCAGACCCGGACGAGATGCAGCACATGTGGCAATTCCTCGACTCGACGCTCACGACCGGCACGACGCCCAACGGGATCCCCCCGCAGGCGAGTGTGGCGATGGTTGGTGACGGCAGCGGCAGCGGCACTGTGGTGATGCAGGCGCAGTACGCACCTTCGGGCAGTGTGAGCATGAGCAGCGCCGGTGGCTCTGTTGAGGCCCATTCCGGTGCGAGCGTGTCGACTGTGACAGCAGCACAGCTCCAACAGCTCCAACAGCTCCAACAGCTCCAACAACAACAGCAACAGCACCAGATCAACGAAGCGATGCGCCAAACAACGCTGAACGACGACGAGCTGGGTGACGTCTTCTCCATGTTCTTCACAATCGACGGTGACGAGAACCATCAGCACAACCTCGGAGGAGGGAACGCAGCCGCCATCGCGCACGCGCAAGCTCAGCAGCAACACATGAACAGCGCGAACGGAGGAGGGTTTGTTGGCGCGCCACGGTATCAAAACAACACCGGCAACACTCCAATGGAGAGCGACAGCAGCCAGAAAGTGCAGCTTGCGCGATCCGCATCTGCCAGCAGCAGCCATAGCGGCATAGACAGCATCTCGCCAGGAGGATTGCTCGGATACCCTTCGATGTCGCCCGCGACCATGAATTGGCTCCAGTCGCTCGCAAAGTCCACGAGCTCAGAGAGCCTCACGGGTTTGGTGTCTCCCGCGACGCTCTACGGGACGCCCGGCGCTCTCTCGGGCAGTGCGAGTGCAAATTCTCTCGCTGACGGCGTGGAGAGCCTTGATCGGTACGTTGTGCATGATTCTTTCAATGACGCACAGAGGATGGCGGCCTTTACTAATCGCTTGCTTTCTCTTTGCCACGTGATCATTTAGAACACCATCATGCGAGATCATCGACTGGAAAGCGTACAACGAAGCTGGAGAGAAAGCGCAGAAAGACACGCCAAAGTGGCGGGTGATCCCTCAACACGGTCCGCATGCCGACCCGACCACTGCTGCAAATTCCAACGGCAGTGGGTACCCCACAGCAGCCGGTTTGTCTACCAAGCCCCCAACTGGATCCGTGACTATTCAGAGCGTCGACAGCAATGGCCGCGTGACGATGGAGAACGCGCCTACCAGTGAGGGTGGTCTGCGCAACCATTTCACGCGGCAGTTCCAGACGATCAAGAGCACGGTTGTCTCGCTCGTGGGGGCTCTGAGCGCTCCGGAGGGTAACACTAATGGCCAGCAGTACCAGCCAACTGCGGTTCCCCAGTCCCAGCCTTCGTTTGGAGGATCAACGAATGCACCAGCACCTCAGTCTGTTCTCTCTCAGAGCGCTCAAGAACATCTCGAGCAAGCGGCGAAGAAGATGGTGGAGGAGAAAAACAAACGGAAGGCGATCATCTCGCCCGAGTACGTCCAGTACAGCAGCAATTCGTCGAGCGACGCTCCAGGAATAGCGAATAGCGGAGTGTACGGAGTTGGGGAAACTGGCAGTACGATCAAAGTCGAGCCAGCGCAGCTCGCCTCGCTGGTACCGGACCCAACTGGACGGCGCTCATCGAAGAAAATTCTGCACCAGACTGGGATCCCCATCCACGACAGCTCGCTGGAGCACCAGCTGCAGCAGCAGCATCTCCATTCGCTCGAAGAGAAGGACGACCCGAACTCGACGGCGATTCGCTGCAAGTGCACGGGCAAGTGTCGCAACGCTCGCTGCGCGTGCGTCAAGGCGGGTTTCGTCTGCGGTGTGCACTGCAAGTGCGTGAGCTGTGCGAATCCCTTCGTGCCGATGGAGAGCGAGGGCATCGATATCCAGAAAATGGTGCAGGACGTGTGCCTCATGCAGTTTCTCTCCAAGGTGAAGGACATGCAGGAGCTGCTTGACTCGACGGTGTCCTACGAGTGCTGCAATGGCGAGGTGCAGGTGAAGAAGACGATCGAGAACGGCTTCACGTGCCCGACGTGCCAGACGCACTACACGTACTCGTGGTGCAACAATCGCCTTTGCAACGACCAGAAGAAGCCGCGAAAGCACTGCGCAAAGTGCCGTCGGTGCGGAGACCACCGGAACGAGCACTGCGACGACTGCAACCACTGCTACTTTGCAGGCGTGGCGAACAGCTTTAGCTGCAGCTGCAAGGGAGGCAAGACCGGCGCGAACGGCGTGAAAGCGCGTGCGGTGGTGCCCAACATCAACCGCGACAACGAGGGCGGAGGCGTCGCGAAGGCAGAAGGACAGCAGCAGCAGAATGGGAATCCTGCGTTCGACAACGGCTCGTATTCGCGGGACGAGAACGCGAATCCACACAACCAGAGCTCCCAACCAGCACCAGGATCCGCATCTGGTGGAGCTACAATCGTAGACGGACTCTCGAACTCCGAGGCAGAGAAAGACGATGAGTGCCGAGTCCAGTAGGGTGGGTGGGAATCACAAAGAGAGAGCAAGCCTCTATTTAACTCCTAGCGTGAGGTTCTGCTCTACTTGTCAAATGAGTAAGACGGAGAGCACCATCGCCACCCAGATAGCGAGAGATCTGAGAGAGTAGTATTGCGACAGCGGCGCAGCGTTCTCGAGGCTCGGAGTACAGACAACCAGGGGCTTGTTCGTGTTCGAGTCGACAGCATTGTCCTTGAATGGCGATCCGGGGAACGGTGCGCGGTAGTAGACGAGGGTCTTGTTCTACAATGAGAAGACGAGGTCAGTATGAGAATCTGTGGTATGTATCTGTATGTGTGAAACGTGTAATAGTGGGAAATCAAATCAAATCGAATCTAATGAACGCAAAAGCCCGAACTTACGATCCACGTGACGCTCGTCTCGGCCTCGCGTCCGTTGACGTACTTTGGGTCTCCGCAGCGCCAGAGGTCCTTGGAGAGCTGGCACGCCTTCATGTAGTTCTCGCAAACGCTCCGGCAGAGCAGCAGGCTGCGGCCCTCGGCGTCGCAGCGCGGGAAGTTAAGCCAGCAAAAGTAGTTGCGGTACGCGTTCTCGCAGTCCGGGTTCTCCACGAAGCGCGGCACGATCTCCTTGGAGCCGCCCCACTCGTCCGTGTTCTTGTCCAGGAACGTCTTGTTGGTCTCGTACATCTTGCGCTGTGTCACGATCTTGGTGAACATCTGCTCCACGAACTTGTCCTTTGTGAGCGCCGAGTGGTTGTACCAGAGGCTCTGGTAGCGCGGCAGACACGCCGTGTACGGCACGACGGACTTGCAGAACGGGATCAGCAGGTCAAAGTCGCTCGGGTCCGTGCAGGAGCCCGTGTCCGCCCCCACGATGAGGCACGAGGACGCTGGGGTTATTACCAGGAGCAGAAGCAGAAGCGACACGGACACACCAACCAGGAGACATGGAACGCTTGCGTGTGGCATGAGTGGTATCTGTGGGAAGATGTGTGAAAATGGTTTGTGACCAAAATGGAAAAAAAAGATACGCACGACCTTTCCTCAAAAAGCCAAGATATGCCGTCAAATTACAACTTTGGATGTAATGGATACATGAGCAGATTATGAAGAGACACATGGCAAGGCTTGCATCAGCGTTTAAAGATGACACTTGACTCACTTGCGCGTGGCTCGCATGGGGCGCTTGCGCTCCAGCTTGTCCGGAATGAACTTGGCGAGCCCCTGGATACGGCTGTGGTCGTCCACGCTCTTGCCGTTCTGCTGCTTCCACTCCTCCTGCTCCTTGAGGAATTTGTTGACCCATGCGGCCTCTTCGCCCGTCAGGCGGTCGCGCTGCGCGAGCATGTTCTTCACGTAGAGGTCTCGTTCTTCGGCCTTCGAGTCCTCGATCTCCATCACCAACGACTGGAAGTAGTAGAATCTCTCATCCTCGTCCACTTCGTCGTTGTCGTCCTCTTCGTCAAAGTCTTCCATGTCCTTGTCGAAATCGTAGTCGCTGTCACTATCGTCACCGTCACTGTCTTCGTCACCCATGTCCACATCGACCTTTTCTTCTTTGTCACTGTCTTCAGCGTCTTCATCTTCATCCAACTTAATGACCGCCACTGCTGCTGGCGCAGGGCTCGTGCCGAGCTTGTGAAGCGCTTCCGAGACGTCGTCGACGCTGACGTCCATGGCATCGCTGTCGTTCTCCAGATCCATGCCGGCTTCTTGGAGGGCGGAGAGCTCCGTCGAGGTCACGCTTGGATCGTTCATGGCTGAGGAAGCGAGCGGCGACGCAATAGGCGCTGACTGAGGAGACTCTTGCTGGTTCTGCATGGTAGGTGAATTGATAGGCTTGTAGAGCGGGGCGTAGCTTGTGTGGATCGCTTGAGATGAAAGTCACAAATTGGATTGTGTGCTTGGAAAATACCATTCGACACCTCGATCCGGGACTCGGCAGCTTGGCGGTGCCTCTCCTTCATGAGCGCCATGGAGACTTCGCTATGAGCGAGCGAGCGCTCATGGAGCTCACAGCCTCTCTCGCACAATGGATACAGCTGCACTCGTCCGTTTCACACTCTCAAGCACCTTGCTTCGCCATCATCCCACACCCAACAGCACCACAACAAAAACAACAGGCAGCAGCAGCGCTGAGACGATTCTCCCTTGAATGTTGGTACAGAAACCACCTCGCTACGTGGAGCGCTCGCGCACACAGCATACAAACGCTAGCACTAAAAGCCTCCGCAGGCAACCGCAACCACTCATTCACTCACCCGCCCTTCGCTTCGTCGCGCTCCATCTTCCTGGCGCGCAATCGCCGCTTCGCTAGCTTCCTGCTCGTCCAGCGCGCTTAAAACGCTGCTTCAGCAGCGTTGTGTGCACCCGACGATCTATTGGAAAATGACACTTGCGTGCTGCTGCGGAAATGGGAATTTGACACGGTGATGGGGAGATGGGTTCAAATGGTGATGGAAATGGGTTTGGGGTTGTAATCTGAGTCTGAGATAGCCCAGATTTAAGACGGTAATTTATCAGTGTGGAGCGTCTGAGACTGCAAGCCACGACAACGACAATCTGAGAATTGTTAATTGAATCCTAAGATACCTTAAAAATACATGTTCAAATTATTTTGGACAACATTATGACCATTTCTCAAGCACAAAAACGATTTTTGGCCTCTAATTGAGTAATTTTAGTGAAGATAGTTTGTAGAACTCCCAAGTTAAAACTTTGGCAGGAAAATGCACATCAGAGTCTGGAGCGTGCTAAGAAACTCAAATATCTGAGTCTGGAGCGACACAGCTCACAGAAGTTGGCAAATTTGCGTGTGAAGTGCTGCTTCGTAGCATTGAATTATGCGCAGTGTTCTCACACTGCGCATATTGAGCACAGTTTGGCTTGTTGGAGTGCAAATGGTTGCTGGCAAAGTGAATGGACGTGTCCGCAGCAGAAATCTCTGCAGCAAGTCACTTGCACAGCAAATCTACCAACACACAATGCACAATGGAATTGTAGTCAACACGATAATTTTACTTTAATCTTACAGCTCACAAGTCGAGGAATACTCAACTCCAATCCAAAACACACAAACGCTTTCTGCTCTTCTTTGGTTCCATCGCGGTCACCACTGCTGTCTTCCTGCGCGCACTCACTGTCCTGCTCTTCACGTAAATGCAGCTCGATAACAGGAATTGGCGGTGAATGGTCGCAGCACTCGCCACACAAGTGCAGTCTTGAGCCATGATGTCCAGCAGCGTAAACGGGACTCGCTTTCATTCGTGGTTGAGGAAGAACGTGTACCGGTCGCTTGAGCAGCCGCGTGGTCTCGTCCATCGGAGGAGCGCTTGGGGTCGTCTTGAATTGCTGCTGCATCGCGCTTGACCGCGTCTTGTGCGTGGTGAGAGCGACACCTTCGGGCGAGAGAACTCTGGGACTTTCGGGCTTCAAACCGGAAATAGTGATATGAGAGCAGTAGGCATCGATGGCACACGCAAAACGACCGTCACGGAGCTGCTACCGATGAGCACAACCGTAGTTGCGCTCATGAGAACCTTGTGTTGTCTTCGACAGAAGTTACAATCCTCGCAGATTCTTCTGCATGCGCTCTCCTCTTTGAACACCTTCGAGAACGGGAAGAGATACAGTTCCAACCGTGGTGTTCTCGCGCATACAAACATAAAAATAAAAACAAACGTGCAACCACAACCACTCATTTCGTCCTTCGCGCTCCATCTTCCAACCGCGCAATCGCTGCCTCCAGCGCGCTTAAATGCATTTCAAATGCGCACCCGACACTCTTTTGGAAAATGACACTTGCGTGCTGCTGCGTAAATGGGAATTTGGCAACATGCTGAGAAGATGGGTTCAAATGGTGATGGAGATGGGTTCTGGATGTTGGTCTGAGTCTGTGACGATCTAGATTTGAGGCGGTAATCTATTTTGTGCCTGAGTCTGATGCGAAACTGATAATGTGTGAGCTGGCAAATTGCTATCTTGAATTATCAGATTATGCAACAGAAAGATTTGCTTCGAAAGATTGGCTTCGAGGGTGAAAGGTGAGCTTGGTATTGAACGATGCACGTGAATGAATGGATGGTTGGTTGTCTGCGTTCTCTTTCTTCTCTCTTCATGGTGTCGGAGCCAGCAGTAGTGGTGTGCACGCAGCCATGCACGCCCCGAGGGCTGTGTTGCACGTCACGACTGCCGCTGGAACCCCCGCGCCAGCCGTCACCGTGCCAAAGATGTATCCCGCGCCAGCGTAACAGATGATGACGGCGGAGTTGCAGGCTGTTTGGCAGAGACCATAGGCGATTGGCCCGCCGTCCACGCCGCCAAGCAGGCTTGATAGGACCAACAGGAGTGTGTTCACGAGTACCACCACCTTGTAGCTGTTCATCTTCAGAATCGCTGTGCTGGCGCTGAACAATCAAAAGCGAAAGTGATCCATTGGGATCCCTTGCGGTTGTATACGCGAGGGTGGTCGAAGAAAGACCGGAGGGTATGGACCCAAGGACGATGGAAAGAAGAACGTTCACGTCGATGGCTTTTCTCGCATGACCAACGAAGGTGCTCAGAATTTGCGCGTCGCGAGGTGGACCCAATCAAGTGTTCTGCTCGATTTTTCTCGTGAGATCTTGACTTAATTCGCTGAAAGCCTCAGAAAAGCGTTGGGTTCAGATCAGAACGACAGGTAAACGACAAGTGCGCATGGATGGAGTGGCTGCGCTCTCTCTCCCTCTCTCTCTTCATGGCGTCGGAGCCGCAAGCAGCGCCGTGCACCCAGCCATGCTCGTCGCGAGCAACACGTTGCAGGTCGTTTGACTGAGACTATATGAGATTGGACCGCTGTCCACACGGACGACCAGGCGCGAGATTGCCAATATGACAAGTGTTCAAGCACCATCGTCCTTCTTGCTCAGCCTTGCAGTAGCGCGCTCATACTTCTGGTTCTGCTCTTCGCGGAGTACTGAGTAGACGCATGCAGCAAAATGAATGGTGTGAGAAGAAAGCAGCATAGCAACCAGTAAACGGAGGCAAGAACAGAATTCGCCACTCGAGTTGTCGGAGGCCTTCAAAGTGAGTCTGTTGGCCTTGTTTAGATAGGAAATGTTAGCAAACTCGAGCCCCCACTTCTAAACTCCCGCATGTCAACCAACCAACAAGCTAAAGGTAAAGCGAGGAACACAACAGGACTTCACTATAGCTGCTGCTAACGGTTGCTTGGACCTTCGCTCTGGGGCCACGCTTCCACCACACACTTCAGCTTCGAAGCGGAGGTAGCTTCGTCCCAACTCAAGTTTCAACATCCCCCACACAAAATTTAAGCCGTGAAACTCGAGAATCCCATTTCATTACCTAAGCATCGCTATGGCGCTCTCGGAACTGATCAAAGAGCTACGTAGATCTGAATGACGAGGGCCAGTGCAATGAACGCCACAATCACGAAGAGCGCCAACACGTACTCGGCGGGCTCTTGTTTGAGGGAAAGCGGCAGGTTCGGGTACACGCGAAGATACCAGAAGTGCCAGAACGCGCGCAGCTGTCTGGCGTAGAGAGTCCGCGGTACTTTCTTTTTCTTCCTTGCGCCTGACACCCCTCCTGCTCTTCGGACAACTTTCTTCTTCTTCGTGGCCATTGTCTTCTTCTTTGTGAACGTGACCTTCTTGGCCCGCGACTGGAGCTTCACGTCCAGGTCGAACGCGTCGATGCTGTAGTTGTACCGCTCTTTCCACACCTGCTGCAACACAATGTACCGGTCGACCCACGCGGCGTCGTCATCTTCCAAATGGTCTCGCTCTGCCAACATGCGCTGAAGGTAAAAGTCTGGCCCTTCATCCGCGCACTCGTCCAATTCCGACTCGAGCGCGCGTCGGTACTCGTCACGGTCTTCTTCCTCCGAGTCCTCCAGTAGATCGTCACTGCATTCTGCTGCTTCGCCCTCGTACTCGGCGTCAAAGTCGTAGTCACTGTCGTCGTCATCATCGTCATCCGAGTCTTCCTTCACCTCTTGCTCATTCGCGCTCTTGTTTTCATTCGCAGTCGCTTCAACAGTGCTCATCTTACCCTTGCCGAAGCCATCATGTTCGCTTTCGATGGCTGTCGATGACGCACCGCGCAGCTCGTCCTTAGTGTGTGTGGCCATCGACGGCTTCTTGCCCTTGACCTTGCGCCGGAGCGCCTTCGGTGGCGCCGGGTGCACTGACGACAGCCGAAGCATCCTGCGTAGTAGTGATGTGACTTTGCTCGCTTCTTTTGCAATACGAAGAGCCCTCCGCGAACAAAGAGAGAGATCAACAATCAAGCGCCTTCCGAAGAGACCGCTCGCGACGCTTGGCCGGTTGTGTGGAAAGTTCTGCGGGAGCTGACTTGAGGCATTGCGACCCGAGTCAATCTCGAAAGGCTGGTGCATTTAAAATATTAAGCGATAACCAATAGATATACTGCCACTAACTCTTCATCATATACGACACTAGTAAAGCGTTCGTGGACTTTAGACGTGCATGAGTCGACTGGCGGGAGATACCGGCGGCTGTGAGCGCTTGTAGCACTGCTGCTGCTGCTGGGACGATGAAGAAGAAGCGTCACTGGTGCCAACAAGAGCATTGGGGCTTTGTGCGGCAATATCCACCACGTTCTCTGCACTATTGAGTACCATATCTAGGTCGTCCTGATCATCATCGTCATCGTGGCCAATCCCAATGGACATGGACGACGAGTTTGTTGGCGATGATGGTCTCGTCGGCAGCATAAAGTCGCGTCTGTGGTGGTGATGATGATGGTGATGATGGTCACTTTGGCCACTGGTGGCGGAGCTCCTCACTGCGCGCTTGTGATTGCGCACTTCGACTTGCACAATCCGGTAGACGCGGTACACAACCGTCACCAGGATGACGATGCCCAGCAGACCCGCATAGATGATCGTCGGCAGAGTGAAGCTGCCGCCGGGCATTCCTGGGACGCGATGCCCATTACGAAAGCCACCGCCGCCACCGTCATAGCCTGGATAGTCGGGGCCGGACTGCGCGGCAGCAAACGCCGCCGCGGCGGCTGCAGCGTCCACTGCTTGCTTCTCGAGCTCCTGTTCGAGCAAGTGGATTGTTTCCAGGCGGCTCTCGGCGATGCGCGTCATGTTTTCCACCTAAAAAGATACAGCATCACGCACGTGAGCCAACTTTGCGCTTTCACACACAGGCAAACCTATTGCATTGCTTTACCTGCATCTGCAGCGCGTCGAGGTCTTTCTGCAGCGTGCTGCGCTGCTGGATGAGCGACTCAATCTGCGGACTCATCATCTGGTGGAGCGTGAAGGAGCCCACACTGCCCATGAGCATCATGCCCATGCACACGAAGAAGCCCTTGACGATCCACGTCACACCACTCGAGACGGAGCAGAGTGCGCAGAGCAGCGGCGCGCGGCGCGAGAACTCCAGCAGCAGGCGGCGCAGGCGCACTGCCAGTCCTAAGCGACTGCTGCTGTTGTTAAGAATCCCATTGCTAATGTCGCTTGTAGACGAAGACGAGGAGGAGCTGCTCGTGACGACGGGCAATAGGAACTGTTCGTGGTCGCTGATGCCGTCGACCTCCAGTGGGCTTAGCACGGGCGAGGAGGAGCTGCTCATAGCGATGCGGTTGTCGCAGACAGACGCGCGCTCGCTGGTCGCTTCGCTTGATGGTGCTGCGCTGTGGCTCTTGGACGAGTGCGATTGTGATTACGTTTGTCCAAGATCGGGTTTCTTAAGTGCGAATTTGTTTCTGGGTTATAACTGACTTTTTTCAAATCTGTGACGTGTGATCTCTTTGAGTTTCTATCCACCAACTCTGGTTATTGTCTCTTTTGTCTGTGGCTCTGTATATGAAAATGGCGCTTTCCGCTTGAAGTGAATGAATGAAATGCATGCTCAGCGACGAGCGCTGCGAGGCTTTGAGGACGGACTGCGGCTGGAGCTTGGGCTGCTGTTGCGACGGCGGCGGTCGCGAGCAGGTGCGCGCTGACGGGAGCGCGATCTTGAGCGGGACGGTGAACGCGAACTCGAGGACGAACGAGAGGACCGGGAGGATCGGGAGCTCGAGCGGGAAGGCGAGCGCGAGTTCAGGCGGCGGCGACGCGCGCTTCGGTCTACTGGAGACGCGCTCGGGCTTTGGCGACGACGCTTGCTCGCCTCGGGAGATCGTCCGCGAGCAGCAGAAGGCTCTTCTTTCTTGCTGGCGCTGGGCTTGCGCGCGGGCGAAGGCGAGGCTCGGCGCTGCTTTTTCGGCGCACTGTCATCACGTCGACGGTTCTCGTTGCTAGCTGCTGCTTTCGCAGCAGAATCAGGTTTTGATCGCTCTTTGCTCTCTTCCTTTTCTTCCTTCTCCAGCTTCATCTGGCGCTCGTCGTCTTTCTTCTTCGCTTCGACTTTCACGGCCACGTTCTTCGCGGCGAGTGGGCGAGAGAGATCGAGCACTTTGCTCACCACCGGCTTCTCACTCTCACGCGGTGGCGACTTTGACTTTGCTGGAGACGGCGATGGGTCTCTCTTTCGTTGCTCTCGACGACGCGGTGGTGTGCGGCTCGGACTGTGGCTCGACTCGGAGCCCGAGCTCGAACGAGAACGAGAGCGCGAGCGCGAGCGAGAACGAGTCTTCTTACTCTTCGGCTTGCTCTCCTTCGCGCCACTAGCCTTCCTGCCTCGCGAGCGACTCGGACTTCTGCTGGAGTCGCTGCCGCTGCTGCTTGAGTCAGACGAAGAGCTACGGCTCGCGCTGCGTCGCTTTCGGTCGTGGCGATCCGACTTTGACTTTCCAACAGGCGAAGCAGAGGGCGATCGCTTCGACGGCTTTGACGACGACTCCTTCTTCTTCGACTTGCTGCGCGAGCGCGAATGTGAGCGCGAATCGCGTCGAGACTTCGGCTTGTTGCTGCTCTCCTTGCGTCCAGCGCTGCGCGAACGACTGGCGCGTCGTCCTCGACGGTCGCCAGAGCGCGAGCGACGCTGGTGCTTCGAGTCGCGCGGGCTCGATCGGTCGCGGTTGCGGTGCTCAAGTTCCTTTTGCTTGTCCTCTCGCTCCTTCAAGCGTAGTTGACGCGCAGCCTCGCGCTCTTCCTTCTCCTTCTCGCGCTTCGCGATGCGCTCCTGGCGCCGCTTCTCCTGCATCTCCGGGTCGAAACTCTCACCGGGGACGTGGTCACTCGCGATGCCAAACGCGTCCTTCATGCGCGTGTTCTCCTCTTCTTTTCGTCGCATGCGCACGTGGCTGCTGTTGTTATTGTAGTCGCGGTCCTCGTCGCGACGGCGGCGTCCACCCGCCGAGTCGTTGTTATTCGCAGCAGTTAGTTTCGCGAGCAGGCGCTCTCGCTCACGCGTCACCTTGCTCTGGATCTCGTCCTCATCGCAGCCGCGGTCCTCCATCTCGATCGTCATCTCCATGAGCTGCACCTCGATCTTGCGCTTCTGCTCGTGCAGCAGGATCTCCGGGTTGGCTGGCAGGCGCGACTTGCCCTGGTCGAAGCGGTCGCCCGCGTGGCCGCCGCGCTGGTTGCGCGCGAGCGTCTGGCGCGTGCGCGTGGCGTTTACGTAGCTCAAGTTGCGCTGCACGTAGCCGTTCGTGCCAGAGCCGCGCACGGTACGCAGCCCAATGCCGTTGTACATGGCGCTCTACTTGCTCTCTCGCTCTTGCTGGTGCCGGTTGCTTTTTCGCGTCTGCCTGCCAAGAGATCAAACCGAAAAAAAGGGGAGGCGACCGGTCCTGTATTCGGATATCATACTGTACAATGCAAATTTGTACAGTACACTACCCAAATGCAGGCCTCTTTCGAACTTGCCACCACCTGACGCTAAAGTACGCACTCGAATAAAATGTTTTTTTCTCTTCATTTTTATGTAACCTCAAAATATTCACTATTGGTAAGCGCTTCCCGCCGCTTCCCTCAGAATTCGCGAGTTGCAGTTTGAAAAAGAAGCCAAAGCCAAAAAACAAGATGCTGACGGTGCAGATCGGTCAGTGCGGCAACCAGCTGGGCGGCGCGCTCTTCCAGAAGCTGGCGGACGAGACAGATCCACATGGGCCGCAGCAGAGCGCGTTCTTCCGCGAGGCCGCGAGTCACCCGTCCGACCGCTCCATCGTCGTCGCCACGTCCTCCTCGTCATCTCAGGCGAGCAGCAAGGCGCGCGCAGTGCTCATCGACATGGAGCCAAAGGTGATCCAGCAGTGTCTGCAGCACGCGACTGGCACACGAGCCTCAGTTTCTTCAGCGTCAGTAGCAGCGCAGCGCCGCGCGAGAGGCTTGCAGTGGGAGTACGAGAGCACCAACACGTTCACGAAGCAGAGCGGCTCAGGCAACAACTGGGCGTACGGCTACATGGTACACGGTTTGCAGAACGAAGCTGGCCTGCTGGACCTTATCCAGACGGTAAGTGCAATGCATACGACAGAACTACCTATGGTGTGCGCCGAAGCTAATCTACAGTGGCTTCGCACATTGTCATTTTGAAGGAGCTGGAGCGATGCGATTTACACAAGGGCTTCCTCACGCTGCAGAGTGTTGCGGGCGGCACGGGATCCGGCTTGGGGTCCTTTTTGACCGAGCAACTGGCGGACCACTACCCGTCGTCGTACCTGCTCAACACGGTCGTGTGGCCGTACCAGTCGGGCGAAGTGATCGTGCAAAACTACAACGCGATGCTCACGATGGCGAGTCTCTCGGCTGTCTCCCATGGCGTCCTCGTGCTGCAGAATGACTCGGCGAACGCCATCTGCCAAAAGCTGCTCCGCATCAAGAGCCCGTCGTTCCAAGAAATGAACAGCGTCCTGGCGACCCATTTAGCGTCCGCGTTCCTGCCAGTCGAGTCGCGCGAGGTGCCGAACGGGCACCACGAGCCGATCAGCGAGATCTGCCAAGAGCTTTGCCAGCATCCGGTACGAATGATGATGTCGTTCTTGCATGTTTTGCACAACGAGTGATATTAACTATGCAGGCTCTTGCTGTGATACGTTCAGGGATACAAGCTTCTTGATGTCAAGACCATCCCGCAGATGCCGCACAGGTCCAAGCAGTTCAGCACCCACACGTGGGCAGGCATCCTCAAGCATTTACACCAGGTGCGTGCATGCATCCAATCGATCTCGCTCTTCAACTATTATTGATTTACTTACTAAACAGCATTGCTCACTTGCTTGCTTCCACGCCACCCTACTGAAGATGCAAGTGGCAAACTCGGCTCTTGAAGAAGGAATTGACTGGGAAATCTCATTGTCCACCGAAAGAGGGAGGTCGTGGAACACTGCAGTCTCTAGTTTGCTGTTCCTGCGAGGTAAAGATTCCACTTTGGCGGACGTCACTGCGTTCAATCAAAGTGTAATGTATTCGCAATGGAACTCGCGGCCGTTCAGCTGGTTTACATCGACGAAATCCTTCAATTCGTACGACAAAACGGCGGCCCTTGTGAGGTAAGACACATGAACATTTTGTTTCCATCATCAGTGCACCTTAGCTGACAATTCTGTCTCTATTACCAGCAATTCAAAGGCGATGATCCCGACCCTGGCAAGCACTATTGAGAAAGCGTATCAAATGTTCTCTCATGGCGCCTACTTACATCAATACAATCGGTACAACGTGGATCAAGCTTTCTTCCAGCAAGCCTTTCTCCAAATTGACCAAATTCTCCAGAACTACCAGTCCATTCGGTGATTCATCGAAGATGAATTGATGAATGCGTTCGGTACGTGTATTGTAACAAAATGCATGTTGGTATTGAAGGTATAGAATTTATCAGCGTTTGCCTAATTCGTGGATCTGTTTTTTTAAAAAGAGGATAATGCAGCGGTCACGAGCCCCAGGAATCTTTGATCAATTGAATGGACGAGCAGTGATGCCGAGTACGGAGATGGATCGGAGGCGAGGGTCGTTGAGACGGCAAACGTGGGGATAATCATCGATCGTCACTCGAGTTGATTTGTCATGCTGCTTCTCGACAATCGTGAACAGAGTGACGCGGAAATTCGGAGGTTGTCGGAGATATCTCGCTGGGGACAAGATGAACAGAGTATGCCAGTCTGCGATCGACACGAGGAACTTCCCGCCAATGACAACGTATCCAAGCCGAACAACCTCGTAGCTATTCAGCGTGGACGTCGCAACCTTTACGCCCTGTCGATTACTGGTGATGCTTATGTCGTAGATGGTGGAGCACCCAAGCCCACCGACGAACGGCGCGCGGATGGCAAGCGCTTTCTCAATGTCACACGCAGCGTTTCGCTTGCCGATTTTGCCCCTGTGTGAGGTGTTCTGCCAGCCGGTCAAGAGCGGGAGGATGCTTATCGCCACAACGATTAGCTTTGTGGCAAAGAGTCCAGTGATGTTCCCGTTCAGCCGCAATGATATCCCTGACGTGATGAAGTCAAATAGTCGCAAGTCGCTGAACTCGGATGAGAGAACAATCGTCGGCGCCTGGCCGTTGATGTTAAGCCAGCTAGATTGCCCCAGCTCTTCTCGCAGATAGTGCAGCAAGCAGAGGAAGATCAACGTCGGACCAAAGAAGACGTCGCTGACTCGACGACGAAGCATTTTGGCGACCATGTTCAAGATGCTGTAGTAAAACAGCATAAACTCGCAGATCGCTGGATACATGACGAACCAGTTTTCCGAAAGCGAACTCTGATTGCCTTCAAACTTGCAGCCGATTGTGAAAAACGCTGCCAGTGTTGTCTTGAGTCTTGGCATGAGAACGATCGGCAGGAAGTGGAAGTTTCGAGCGCACGACATGGAACCGACTCCGATTGTGCACCACTTCGTCACTCCCAGTCGATGGCCGTTCTGAAGCGCAATCAAGCACACCAGCCAGCGAAACATCACGAAGCCGAGCGCAACGTTGGAGATCAGAGTTTCCAGATCGTATTCGCTCGTCACGACGATTGTCCGGTATGATTCGTACCAGAACAGTCCGAACTGGGCTCCATTTCCGATTGTCACCGAGCTGTACCATTTCACCGTCGATGTGGAAGAGAGCTTCGAGCCCCACGCTTCGTCGACCGAGAAAATACCGCAATTGGTTGTGTTGGAACAATCGACTTCTGCACTAGAGGAAGTGTCGAAGAGATGCTGACCGAATGAACTGTTCGCGCTCGTGCTCAGCAAATCTGAATACCACTTCGATCCGTTCGAGTCTTCGTACCAGCCGTTGCGCCAGCTCCCGCCTGGTAGTCCGAGCCATTCGATTGTCTTGGATTCGCGAACAGCTCTGCTCGTGGTTCGAAAAAAACCTCGTGCTTCTGACTCCAGCTGGTAATGTCCATCTAGCCGAAACACACAAGCGCTTCCATCCCACCCGGGAATCGCGTATCTGGCTGACGGTGTTTTGTCCCAGAAAGGCATGATGAGAACTGGCAACGCATTCGGGATCAGCTTCATTGTCGAGCGACCAATTCCGCTCACGATGCGGAGCGTGTCGTCCGTGACGTTGTACCCCAGCGCCGCACAGCTATCGATGATATTGTCGAGTGTTGACGCGACCGCATCGCACGTGCTGGCGTAGAGCGTATCGGAATCAAAGACGAGTTCATCGCGTTCAACAACGCGGTATCCGTGGACGAAGGTACCCGTTGTGTCGATCGTCGTTGTCGTGCTTGCAGTCAGTGCCCTTTGAAGCTGCATAGGCTTGTACTGCCTCCCCACCAAAGTGCACACCACTGACCTGTCTGAGTACGGGATATCGTTTGTTCCATCGATAGCAGATGGGCCAAGCTCGGGATTGCGTCCGTTTACTGAATATTCATGAGTAGTCGAAGAGTTCCACACGACTTCAAGCAGCTGCGACATCAAGAGCACGAAGATGAACACCCAGAGCGACCAGTTGTACAAGCTCCCCATGAGACGAACGAATTCCAGTCGAGCGGAGTCGCCGGGAGTGGGCTTGTTGCCTCCATCGAGTGATGCCGTTTTGGTTCTTTCTGCAGCTGTTGGGAAAATGCTCGCGTTGATGGTCTCCCGGAACTGGGACCGCGCAGGAAACATCTTGGTTGATGGAAGGAAGCGCTTTCTGAAAGTGAGCGGTGCTCTCAGCACGCGCGGTTCACTTTGGAGGTGTTTCAGAAGAGAGCAGCAGCACATCGAGCATTTGAAGTCGCCGTTTTTAGATCCGTGCAGATCTCGGCGGTTGTTTCTTCTGGTCTTGAGTGATCGTTTTCCAGTCTTGAAACTGGTTTCTTCGCGTGTCAAAATTACAAGTGTCCAGCAAGTCTACCGAAAAGGGTGAAGAGAGATTTCCGACGAGCGCACTTCCTTCAACTCTGAGCCATGAACGGTGATGAATTGGGGTTGCTGCTGGATGTGACTCGTTCCATCTTCTTCTTGAGCGACCGCGTACACACAAACGCGGACGTTGGAGAATGGTTGGTGCGTCCGCACAGAAGATACGAGTATGAACCAGAACCAGT